>MCFG01000189.1:60000-90000 GCA_002104895.1 Anaeromyces robustus | reverse complement strand
AGTAGCTTTTCAAACTAATGAATATTATTATGCTGAATTAGATGGTATTAAATTTGCTGTAGTTAATGGAACTTCTTATTCTTCACCTATTGTTGCTGGTGTAGCAGCAACTATTATGTCAGAACATCCAGAAATTGAATATAATTATGATTTAATGAAGAAAACTTTAATTAATATGTCACTTAAAAATAAAATTAATGGATTAATTTCAGAAACACCCAATAGATTTATAAATAATGGTAAACGTGTGATATATTCACCTGTTAATACCTATAATGGATGTGGTGAATCTTCTGGTAATTTTAAATGTTCTAAAGGTTGTTGTTCAAGTCATGATAAATGTATTAATTTTGAAGGAAATAGTACTTCTTATTATTGTTTAAAAGATAATGGATGTCAAAATGAATTTAGTGAATTTTGTTTAACAGAAAAAAATAAAACTAATTATTCTTTCTTTAAATCTGATGATAAATGTGGTTCAGATTATGGTAGTTGTATAGAAAAATCACAAAGATATTATAATAGTATAAGATGTTGTAGTAAGGATGGTATTTGTGGTACAAGTCCTGAACATTGTGGAAAAGGTTGTCAAAGTGAATTTGGAGCATGTTATTCTTCAAATTAAATAATAATTAAAATAATTAAAAAAAATAAAAAAACTAAAAAAAAAAAAAAACTAAAAAATCATTAATAACAAAAAGCAAAAAAATAAAAAACGCTAAAAATCAAAATAATCAAATAACAAATTAAAAATAAAATTAAAAATAAAATAAAACAAAAAACAAAAACAAAAACAAAAAAAAAAAAAAAAAAAAAAAGGAAAAAACAAAAGCAAAAAAAAAAAAGAAACAAAAGAAAAAAAAAATTAAAGATAAAATTAAAATAAAAATAAAACAAAACTCTAATAAACTAAAAAAAAATTACTTAAACTATTATATAAATAATATATTTGATATAATTATTTAATTTTATATTATTATATATAAAATAGTTTATGTATATATATTATATATTAAAAATAATAGTATTAATAGCAATCATAAGAATAAATAAAAATTAAATATACATATTTATTCTTTTTTTTTTTTTTCGTAATTATCTTAAATATAAAATAATAATGTAAAAACAATATTATTTATTAATTTATTAAATAGATAAACAATATAGTAATAATTAATATATATATCTATTAAGAAAATATTACAATAAATATATAAAATTATTTATTTAAAAAAAAAATAAAAATAAAAATAAATAAAAATTAAACAAAAAAAAAAAATAAAAAAAATAAAAATTCTATATTTCATTCTTTTTTTGTTGTAGTCTTTTATATTATTTTATAATAATATTCTTAAAGTAAAGTTTTATTATTCATACCTTATATTACATATTGTATTGTCTATTATCTAAGTATAATATTGAAATTTTTTTTTATAGCATAATAATATTTCTATTAAATTTTATTATAATATTCTAAATATTTTTATGTTGTACAGAAATAGTATTTATATACTAATTTTTTTTTCAAACATAAAATATGATGCTTTTTATCTTTGATTTTTTTTTTTTTTTTTTTTTTTTTTTATTTTTTATTTATCATTTCAAAAAAAAAATAATAAATAAATAGTTATTAAAATATAAAGTTTATTATTTCGAAAAGTTTTATTATAATTATAATTATAAATAAATAAATAAATAAATAAATAAATAAATAAATAAATAAATAAATAAATAAATAAATAAATAAATAAATAAATAAATAAATAAATAAATAAATAAATAAATAAATAAATATTTATAAAATAATAGGATTAATTTTTAGAAATATCTTAGAAAAGGCAGTAAATTTTTTTTTTTTTTCAAAATTCAATATTTAAAAATTCTTAATTATATGGTTATTCATAATAAAACTATATAAATAGATTAATATTAATATTTTAAATATAGATTTAATATTTAATAATATAAAAAATATTATTGTAGTAATAATTATAAAAATTAAAAAAAAAATAATAATAGTATTAAAAAATAATATTAAAAATAACATAAATACATCAAAAAAGAATATCTATAAAAATAAATAAATCTCGTTGTTGTATTTTTACTGCAGTTATTATTTTCTTTATCACAATAATTGGAGTAGCAGTTCTAGTAATTAATGACATAATATCATCTGGACCCTCTGTTAATACTGATATAAAAACAATATCCATTTATAAATGTGAATATGATTCCAATTTGTTCTCTCTGGATTATATTATTATATTTAAAAATGGTTATAAATTATATAAAATAGAATATAGCCATAATAATTATATTATGTATCGTTATTCTAATGATACTAAAACTCAAATTTTAAAATTAGAAGATCATAATTCTATATTTTCAACGAATTATCAATCTATTATATCAAATAACACTATAGAAAAAATTTTGAATTTGAAATAAATGATGTATTCTCAAAAAAATATATTTTTAAATCAAAAAATAAATAAAAAAACAACAAAAAAAATTTTTTTTATATTTATTCATTGTTACAAAAAAAAAAAAAAAATTAAGAAATAATAATAATTAAATAATAATAATAAATTTTTTTTATTAATTATGTGTTATTTTATTGTAAATATTATATTATATTATATTATATTATATTATATTATATTATATTATATTATATTATATTTTATTATATTATATTATATTATATTATATTATATTTTATTATATTATATTATATTATATTATATTATTTATTATTTATTATTATTATTATTTGTTTTGGAAACAAAATAATTTTTTAATATTGATAATTTAATATTTTTAGTATATATATATTTTTAATTAGTTTATTGTTTTAATTCAATTAAAATAAATATATATATATATATAAAAAAACATAAAAACTAATATATATAATAAAAATTCTTTTGTTAAAAAAAAAAAATTAAACATAATCTATATATAATTTATAATAATTAACTAAAATATGAATAATACTGAAATAAATGAAAATAATCTTAAAAATAATGATATAAATAAATCAATAAATAACAATAATGAAGATATTCTTTACGAAAAAAATTCACTTACTTCGGAAAGATTACAATTGTTGATTAAAAATTGTAACAATGATACAATTATATCATCAGATTTACTTAAAGAAATAATAAATGATAATAATATGGATTTACTAAATGTTATAATTGAACATAATGTAAATTTAGTAGCTGGTAATAGAATAACTCCATTAATTTATGCATGTGAAATAGGAAATGAATCTTTGATAAAACATTTGGTAGAACATGGTGCTGATATAAATAAATTATGTTATCATGAAACTCCATTGATTTGTGCTTGCTTATGTAATAGCGAAAATATCGTAAAGTATTTAACTGAAATTGGTGCAGATATAAATCTTGGATATTATCGTACTCCATTAACTCAAGCCTGTGAAAATGGTAATGAAACTATTGTAAAATATTTAGTAGAACATGGGGCTGATATTAATAAAGGTCATTATAAAAAGCCAATAGTGGAAGCTTGTAAAGGTGGATATGAAAATTTAGTGAAGTATTTGGTGGAACATGGAGCTGATGTAAATATTGGTTCATATAAGAAGCCATTATATTTTGCCTGTCAAAATAATAATGAAACAATAGTTAAATATTTAGTAGATCATGGAGTTGATTTTAATTTAGAAGATAAATATCTTTCATTGGTGAAAGCATGTGAAATTGGAAATGAAACTAATGTAAAATATTTAGTAGAACATGGAGCAGATGTTAATAAAATAAGTTATGATGAAATGACACCATTATATTCTGCCTGTTTCAATCAACATGAAAATATCGTAAAATATTTGATAGAACAGGGAGCAGATGTCAATAAATATGGTAAAAACCATGTACCATTAGTAGGTGTATGTAAAAAAACTGAACCAAATGAAAATATTGTAAAATGTTTAGTAGAGCATGGAGCAGATGTCAATTTAGAAAATCCATTAATTTCTGCTTGTACCTATGGACATGAAGAAATTGTAAAGTATTTAGTAGAACACAGAGCAAATGTCAATCAATATGATTATTTTGGTTCATACCCGTTAGATGAAGCCTGTAAAAATGGACATGACACTGTAGTGAGATATTTAATAGAACAGGGTGCCAATATAAAAAATGGAACTCCATTAGTTCATGCCTGTAGAAATAATCATGAAACCACTGTAGAATATTTAGTAGAACACGGTACTAATCCAAATCAAGGAAAACCATTACTCCTTGCATGTGATAATAATAATGAAACCATCGTTAAATGTTTGGTAGAACATGGAGCTACTGTTAATTCTACAGTAGTCCTTAAATATGGAAAGCATTGGACTCCTGAAATAATTAATTATTTAACTCAACATGGAGCCAAGAAGAAATCCATGTTATATAAAATAGAAAAGGGGATAGAAAAAGGTATGCTTTGTTTAATATCTCCTTGTATATTCCCTTTTGTATGCTGTGGATTAATGAAAAAATAAATAAATTTATTTTTTTATGTTAATATAATCATTATTTATTTATTTTTTTAAATGTTTTAACCTAATATTTTTCTTGTTTAATCCATTTCAAATAAAAATAATAAAAAAAATAAAAAATTAATAAAAGAATAAAAATTAATAAAAGAATAAAAATTAAAAAAAAAAAAAAAAAAAAAAAAAAAAAAGAATAAAAATTAATAAAAGAATAAAAATTAAAAAAAAAAAAAAGAATAAAAATTAATAATTAAATAAATATTTATATATATAAATAAAATATATATCTGATAATGATATATTTTAAAAATGTTTTTAATACTGTTTGAAATCCAAAATGATAAAAAAAGTTTTGGAAATGATGTATAATTATTATATAATTATTACTCGTTTATTTATTTATATATTTATTTTATTTTTATTTTTTTTTTTAAAAATATTTCAAATGAATAAATTTTATTGGTTAATAAATTAATAATCAAAATTTTTATAATTTTGGGACTTTTTAATTAATTTTTATTTTTGAAACATTTGTTAAAATTATTAATATTATTATTATTATTTATTATTGTACTGCCAGAATCAAATATTAAAAAATAAGCTAAAAAAAACCTTTTTTTTTTTTTTTTATGCATAGTGAAAATAAAAATTTAATTAAAATAATTAAATTTTTATTAATAACAACAACAACAACAACAACAAACAAAAAGTATTAATTTTTTATACATTTTTTTTTTTTAATTTATGATATAAAATTTTTTAAAATATATCATTACATATATTTTTTATTTAATTATTAATTTTATTCTTTTACTATTTTTATTTAAAAAAGAAAAAAAAATATTTATTTATTTTATATTTTTATTTAATATTATTTTATTTTTATAATATATTGTTCAATTTTTCTAATTATTTTTTTATGTAAATCATTATATGACTTACTTTACTCTTATTTTATTTTATTTTAATTTTATTTTATTTTAATTTTATTTTATTTTATTTTAATTTTATTTTATTTTATATGTAATTGTAGCTTATTCTACTTTACTATTTATTTTTTATATACTTGTAACTTATTCTACTTTATTATTTACTTTATTTTTTTTTTTAGATCAATAAATGATGGATATAATTTAGCCTATTATTCTAATTATAATCCATGTATAGATATTTTAGCTCCAGAGTGAAGTAGCTTTTTAAACTAACGAATATTATTATGCTGAATTAGATGGTATTAAATTTGCTGTAGTTAATCGAACTTCTTATTCTTCACCTATCATTGCTGGTGTAGCAGCAACTATTATGTCAGAACATCCAGAAATTGAATATAATTAATATATATCTATTAAGAAAATATTACAATAAATATATATATCTATTAAGAAAATATTACAATAAATATATATATCTATTAAGAAAATATTACAATAAATATATATATCTATTAAGAAAATATTACAATAAATATATATATCTATTAAGAAAATATTACAATAAATATATATAATTATTTATTTAAAAAAAAATAGAAATAAAAATAAATAAAAATTAAACAAAAAAAAAAAATAAGAAAAATAAAAATTCTATATTTCATTTTTTTTTGTTGTAGTATTTTATATTATTTTATAATAATATTCTTTAAATAAAGTTTTATTATTCATACCTTTGATTATAGACAATATAATATATAATATTAATATAAGTATAATATAATATTGAAATTTTTTTTTATAACATAATATATATATAAATTTTTATTATAATATTCTAAATATTTTTATGTTTAAAAAAATTTAGTATAAATACTATTTCTGTACAACATAAAATATGATGCTTTTTATCTTTGATTTTTTTTTTTTTTTTTTTTTTTTTTTTTTTTTTTGATTTTTTATTTATCATTTCAAAAAAAAAAATAATAAATAAGTTATTAAAATATAAAGTTTATTATTTCGAAAAGTTTTAATTATAATTATAAATAAATAAATAAATAAATAAATAATAAATAAATAAATAAATAAATAAATAAATAAATAAATAAATAGTTAATTAAAGTTATAAATTTTTAAAAGTTACATCCAAGATTAATTATAATTTTAAAATTTTATAGTTTTAAAATTTTAATTAGTAAAAATATATATTTAGTTTGTAGTTTAAATCTTGGTCAACCAAAATAAATTTTTTTTTAATAATAATGATCGATCTTTTTATATTTTATTTTTTTTTATTTTTTTTTTTAATGAATTTTTTAAAATATTTCCATAATTTCATTTGAAAATTTTAACAATAAAAATAATAAAATATTATTTATGATAATATGCTTTATATATTTATAAATATTCTTTTACTATCAAATTTTGTTCATTTAGGTAATAAATAAGTATTACAAAGTTTTATTTTGCTTTTTGCTTTATTAACTAATACCTCTTTATCTCTCTCTCTTTTTTTTTTTCTTTTTTTTTTTTTATTATTTTATTTTTATTTTTATTTTTTTATATTTTTATATATAATATTATGATTAAAATTAATTAAAGGTTTCTGTTATGGAAGTATTACACATTTAAATGTTTTAGGATATGCTTTAGATGAGCATTATGATCTATATAAAGAAATGCTCGATGATTTTAATAATTATTCTAAGAAAAATAATTTAAACATTACAATAGATTCAAATATTTATTCAAATCCTGATTCAATACCTAGTATTAATGATTATGAATCTTTAATTGAATCTGCACTTTTACGACAATCTACTAATTATGATATAATATATTATGATAATGGTTTCTCTTCAAAATATGGTGAATATTTATTAGATTTAAAAAAATATTTACCAGAAGAACATATAGAATTATTTAATCCAAATCTTCTTTCATATACATGCAAATACGGTGAGAAACTAGTTGGGATGGTAATAATATATATTATAATGTAAAAATAAAAAAAAATATATATATATAAAAGTATTTATATTATTATTATTATTATTAATTTATATCATATTATTAATGTATCATAAAAATCATAATAATAATCCATACAATACCTATATACCTATATATATATATATATAGCCATATTCAATAGGTTATTCAGTGCTTTATTCTAATACAGTATTATTAGAAAGGTATAATAAAACAATTCCAAAAACATGGGATGAATTAATAGAAACAAGTAAATATATTATAGAAAAAGAAAATGATCCAGATTTAGTAGCTTACAATGGTTTATTTAATGGTTAATAATAATAATAATAATAATAATAATAATAATAATAATAATAATATATATATATATATATATATATATAATATAATCATTAAAAAAATATAAAATATTATAATGTTATATATAAGAAATATATATACATGTACATTTATATTTTATATTAATTTTATTTTATAATAAAAATTATTTATGTATATAAAATATTTATTATTATACAGATAGTGAACAAGGATTATGTTCGATTTATGAATTTATTTATTCTTGTAGAGAATCATATGATTCACCTTTTCCCGAAATTAACAGTGAAACATCAATTAAGGCATTAAATTTAATTAAAAAATTAAAAAATGAAATATCTTCAGGTAATATAATTAATAAATAAATAAATAAATAAGTAAATAAATAAATAAATAAATAAATAAATAAATATATATATATATATATATATATATTATTATTAATAAAATAATAATATAATAATAATAATAATAATAATATTAATAATAATAATAATAATAATAATAATAATAATAATAATAATAATAATAATAATAATAATAATAATAATAATAATAATAATAATAATAATAATAATAATAATAATAATAATAATAATAATAATAATAAAAATGTTAAATATTAAAAGATAGTGCATTTCGATCTAAAAGCGATTTTACTAAAGAATTATTAAATAATGGAAAAGCTATATTTTTAAAATGGTTTACTATTTCTCCTTCACTTTTAAAAAATTTACCGTATAAAATGTCACCTTTACCAGGAATAAAAGAAGGAATATCAGGATCATCGATTATTGGGTATAATATAGGAATAAATAATGAATTATCAAAAAGGAAAACTGAAGCTTCTTTAGAAGTCATTAAGTATTTAACTTCAATAGAAACTCAAAAAAAATATGTACTATCAAAAAATTTAATATCTGGAGTATTACCAATATATGATGATGATGAAGTATGTCAACAAGTTGATTGTGAAACTTATAAAAATCTTCAACCTAATGGACGACTTAGTTCAGAATTTTATAAAAATTATGAATTTTCAGAAAAAACAATAAATAATGTTTATAATTTTTTGTATGGTAATCAAACAGTAGAAAAAACTCTAGATCAATTAGAACTTTTAACTAAAGTTCATTATATATCTATTACATCAATTGATTCAGCTGGAATAATAGGACTGTTATTTTTTGAATTTATAACATTATTAATAGTTTTTATGCTTTCATCCTTAGCAGCATTATATTTAAAAAGATTTAAATTATATTTTAAATATTTATCAAATGATTTTTGGATTATAACAATACTTGGATTAGTTTTAATTTTAAGTTCTTGTTATACTTTCTTTGGACCACTTACAAAATTTAAATGCAATTTTCATCTTACACTAGTAATAGTTGGATTTACATTAAATTTAGCTCCTATATTACATAAATTTATAGCTAGTTGTCCAGAAAAAAATAAAATGTTAAAATGGATTTCTCATCATAAATATATTTTTTTAATGTTTTATTTATTCATTGATATATTTATTTGTATATCATTTTATAATAATAATAATTTAGAAACTATAATTATAAATGAAAAACCAATTTTTAAAAAATGTGCATTAAATAATGGATATAACACATCTGTAATGGTATTTATTTTAGCATTTTTCTTTGTTCATATTTTAATTATGATATTATTCAGTTTTATTGAATGGCGTCAACGATTAATCATTTATGATGTACAATTATATGTTTACACATTTTATGCGTATATTATTTTTTTTATTTTTTCATTTTTTTCTGACTATATAAAAATTAATAGTTATATATTTTATTTTATATCAAAAAGTATATGCATTTTAATGTTAGTGATTATATCGTACATTTCATTTTACGGTTATCGATTAACTATTCCATATAATAAAGAAAAAGTAAAAGAAATTGCAATTTATATAAATAAAATTAAAAATTCAAAAAAATTGCAAAATAATAATCAACATTCTTCAAATACTAGTATTAATTCTATCTCAAGTAATAAACCTCTTTCACGTACAAGAAGTACATACACAGGAAATGGACCTTCAAGAAATTTACCAATATATTCAAGGATGTTATATTATCATAAAGTAGATTGTGAAAAAATATTAAATACATACACGTCAGGGTTAAGTAATATATCTATAGAAAATGTGTCTAAAAATAATATATCTATGGAAAATGTGTCTAAAAATAATATATCTATGGAAAGTTTGTCTAAAAACCGGCCTGAAAATAATATATCTATGGAAAATGTATCTAAAAATCAACATGAAAATAATATATCTATGGAAAATGTATCTAAAAACCAACCTGAAAATAATATATCTATAGAAAATGTGTCTAAAAACCAGCCTGAAAATAATATATCTATAGAAAGTGAGACTAAAAACTAGCCTGAAAAACAATTATATAAAAAACCTAGAATTATTTAATATAGACTTTATTTTATTTTAATTAAAAAGTTATAAAATCAATATACATAATATATTATGTATAATATATCTTTAATATATATATTAAAATATTTATAAAAAATAAATATAGATCTTTAATTTTTAATTGTATTATGATTTAATTTATTAATATGATTTAATTTATTATTTATATCATATCTATATATAATATAAATTATAAATTAACACTTTATAAATATAAAGTATTATAGATATTTTTTTTCATGTTTTTTTTTTTATAATAAATTTATAAATAATAATTTTTATAATATATTATTTAGTAAAGGATTGAAATAAATAAAATAAAATATATAAATAAATAAATAAATAAATAAATAAATAAATAAGATTTTATTATTCAACTCTTTTTTATATAATAAAATTTTGTTACGCTTGAAATTCTTAAAATATGAATTTTTTTAAGAAAATTATTAAAATTCTAGTTTGTTTTTTTTTTGGAATTATAAAATAAAAATAAAAATAAAAAATAAAAATAATAATAGTAATAATTTATAATTTATAATAATAAAAGAGTCATTTTATTATAATAGTAAAATAAATATTTATAAAATAATAAAATTTATAATTTAATAATTTAATTAATAATGTATTTTTTATTGTTCATATTGGATTATTTCTTAATCAATAACTATATATAATATTCTTTTAGAGAAGAATAAATTTATTATAATATTAGTAATTTCATATTATTCATCTCTATATTGGTATTAATTATAAAAAAATGAAAAAAATTTATGCGAAAAAAAGGAAAATAAAATATTTTTTTTTCCTATTTTAATTAAATAAAATTTTAAAAATAAAAATATTATAAATAAAAAGGTTTGTATAATTTGACTATTTAAATTTCATTATTAATTTTAAAAAATATGGAATTAACAAAAATAAAAAAAAATATAATAAATTATAATTTTTATATATTTACATAAATAATCTTCCTTTTTTTATTTTATTAAATATTTATTAAGATTATAGTAATCAAAGATTTGGTTTATTTGATTTGATTTTTTTTTAAAAAAAAATCAAATCAAACACTTGTAAGGTCTCCATGATTTTAAATTATCCAATATATATATATATATATATTTATATACAATATATATAATTAAAATTGAATAACTATAAACAATGATTTTTAAAATTACATATTTTCTTTTATTTATAAAATTGGTTTATATAAGTAAAAACAAATATTCATTTTCATATACAATTAAATAATCATAAATATTAATATAAATTATTTATTAATATATAAATTAATTTATTTTACGATAGATGCTACTCTTGGTAATAATACACAATTAAATGTTATAGCATATGCCATAGATCCAACTTTTCAACCTTATACACCTATGGTTAATGATTTTAATGAATATTCTAAAAGAAATAATTTAAATATTACTTTAAATTTAAATATATATACCAATTTAAATTTAACGACAAATATTAATGATTATGCTATGGTAAAAACATTACTTACTAAGAAAAAAAAATTTGATTTATTTTTTTATGATAATGCATTTACTCCAAAATATGGTGAATATTTATTAGATTTAAAGGAATATTTACCAAAAGAGCATATTACATTATTTGATTCAAAACTTATCTCATCTTCTTGTTTATATGATGATAAAATTATTGGACTTGTAAAATATTTTTATATAATTTATATGATTAGTTTTTGAAATAAATAAATATGTTATTATAATGAAAAAAAATAAATTATTTAATAAATTTTTATATATATTTTATATATTATGAAATATATATATAGCCATATTCCGTAGGATATTCAATGCTGTATTCGAATAAATTATTATTAAACAAATATAATCAAACAGTTCCGAAAACATGGGATGAATTAATAGAAATAAGTCAATTTATTTTAGAAAAAGAAAATGATCCAGATTTAATAGCTTATAATGGCTTATTTGATGGTAACTTATTTTAGCATTAATAGATTTAAATAATAATTATTTGTGTAATAAATTAATAGTAATAATTATAGTATTTTATATATATTATAATTATATTTAATATATATTTATAGATAGTGATCAAGGAATATGCTCTATTTATGAATTCATTTATTCTTGTAGAGATTCTTATGATTCTCCTTTTCCAGAAATAAATAGTGAAACATCCATAAAGGCTCTAAAATTAATCAAAAAAATCAAAAATACAATATCATCAGGTAAATTTAATAACATATATTTTAAGTAAAAATTAGTAATAAATAAATGACATAATAATATATATAATAAATGATAAAAAAATTAAAGAATGATTTTATAATTATAATGTAATTTGTTTAAAAAAATAAAAAATTTTATTATATAATACTAATAATAAACCAAATTTTAATTTTTAATATTTTTTTATATATAGATGATATATTTCGTTCTGATATGAGTTTTACATTAAATTTATTGAATAACACTAATGTAATATTTTTAAAATTTTTTACTCTTTCTCATACGATTCTTAATTCTTTGCCTTATAAAATGTCACTTTTACCAGGAATAAAAGAAGGAATATCAGGTACATCAATTGCTGGATATAATATTGGTATAAATAAGCTTATTCAAAAAAATAAAATTAATGCTGGTATAGAGGCTTTAAAATATTTAACTTCAAAAGAATCTCAAAAAAAATATCTTTTATCTGGACATTTAATATCAGGAATATCGTCATTATATGAAGATGATGAAGTATGTGAACAACTTGAATGTGAAGCTTATAGAAACGTTCAACCTAATAATCGACCTACTTCAAAATTATATAGTTTTTCCGAATATTCACAAAAAATAATGTATAATATTTATCAATATTTATATGGAAATAAAACAGCTGAGGAAGTATTGACACAAGTAGATGATTTAACAAAATTTCATTTTATATCTTTTAATTCAGATGATTCAATAGGAATATTAGCAAAGATAATTTATATTACTTCAATAGTAATTTCAATATTTATGTTTTTATCATTACTATTTCTTTATACTGAAAAATTTAAAATATTTTTTCAATATCTATCCATTGATTCTTGGATAATAACCATAATTGGTTTAATAATTATTATATGTTCATGCTTCACTTCTTTTGGACCTATTACAGTTATAAAATGTAATATGTATATTATTATGATTATAACTGGATTTACATTTAATTTAACACAACTTTTCTGTAAACTTATTGTTGATTTTCCTGAAGAGAATAAGATATCTCAGTGGATTTTCCATCATAAATATTTATTTTTATTATTTTTTATCATCATAGATATAATATTCAGTATATTATATTCGATAAATATTAATGTAGAAAATATTATTTTAAATGATCAACCTAATTTTAAAAAATGTAATCTGAATCATGGATGTACCCTAATCATTACAATAATATTGTTAATATATTTTTTAATTATTTTTATGATAATGTTATTTCTCTGTTTCATTGAATAGCATCATAAAACTATAATATATGATGTTCAAGTATATTCTTTAACACTTTATATATACCTTCTTTCTATTTTTTTTATATTTATAATGGATTTTTTTAAAATCAATAATTGTAATGTATACTTTTTAATAAAAAATATATTTATTATAGTTTTTGTAATTTCAAGTTATACTTCTTTATATGGTTTTCGATTATTAATACCTTTTAATAAGAAAAAAGAAAAAGAAATTACATTATATATAAATACAATTTTTAATTTAAGAAATGGTGAATATTTCGATACCTTTTCATCAAATATCACTGAAAAAACAGAAAATGACGATAATACTTTTAAAAAAACTGATTACTCAGTTTATTCACAAAAAAGAACAATGCAATCAATTCTATATTCGAAGATATTAAGTTATCATAATACAGAAACATTATCAAAATCATTTTCTTTTAACTGTAGTGAAAGTAATAATAGTTATTCCATAAGACCAAAAACAAATACGACTAATGAAAATAATTAAAAGTAATGTCAATTCATATAAAATAAAATATTATTTATATTATTTAAATTATAAAATATAATAAAAAAAATAAATTTGATTTTAAATTATAAAAATCTAATAAATAAGATTCAATAAAAATATTTTGATTGAATAAAATTTAATTATTAAATAAAAAAATTTTTCCTAATTAATATCAACTAAAAAAATAAATACTCTGAAAAATAAATATTAAAGTTTAAATTTATAAATAAACTCAAAATATTAGCCAAATATCAGTAATTATATGTACATGATAAATACATTATGAAAAAAATAATAAATATGATTTTTTTTAATAATGAATATATACTCAAAAATACATTAATTATATATTAAATTTAAATAATATTTCCAGATAGTTTACATTAAATTATTAGATCCAGAATTGGTTTTAAATTTATTTGTTTATTTTAAAATAATGAAGTATGCAGATTGTAAAAAAAAAAAGTATATATTTAAGCATGAATTCAAAATTTGGATTAGATATATTGTCTTTTATTTTGTTCCATGCAATTTTAATATTTATGTTTCTTACATCCATAAAAGATATGATGTATATTTTATTATTAAAATTAAAATTTAAAAATTTCATTTATATTATTTTTAAAATTATCAAATAAAATTCAAATTAAAAGTTTTAAATGAAATAATTTAATTAAGTGTTACTTCATTCGAAAATTCAAAAAATTATTGAAATATTTTATAATATAATCTGTAATAAATATATAAAATAAGAAATTAATATGCATATATTAACTAAAATAAATATAAATAATATTTAATATAAAAACAATACTAAATAATCACCATTAAAAAAATTAAATATTTATTATTAATTATTATCGTAATTCAATAAAAAAAAAATTAAAAAGAAATTAAAAATAAAAGATAAAATATTTGAATATAATTAAAATATGGAAGGATTTACTCTCAATTCGGCTCTTATATACTAAATCAATAATTATATAAATATTGAAATTTGACATTCTATTTAGAATTAATATCATATCATTATAATATTGAATTAGTAAAATTATATATATATATGAGAAGATTTTTTATTCATCTATTATTATTATTTTTTTTATTATATCATAAATAATAAAAAATTCGAATTGTATATAATATATTATTTAAAAAATAAAATAATTTTTTTCATTTAAAAATTTTATATGCAGACAATAAAAAAATATTTTTATTTTTATTTTTTTATACAAATAAAGTTTAAAATAAACTCTAATATCTTTTATTCCGTTCTGGAAGTATTTTGATTTTTATATCCTTTAAAGGATATAAAAATATAATTAATATTAATAATATGAAATTTCTTATATTTTTTTTTATATTTTTACTTTATTTTTATAATTTTAAAATCAAAATTCATAAAATTAAATAAACGAAATATAATTAAAAAATTATTATTCTTACAAAATTAAAGAATTAAAATTGTATAAAAAAAAAATTTATCTTTTATAAAAATTTCTACTATTTATTTTTAAATTGGTGACATTTAAAAAAGAATTTTTTTTTTATAAACTTTATATTAAGGAAAAAAAAAAATTATTAAAGAAATATTATTATAATTTAAGACAGTAAAATGGAAAAGAAATGGTATAAATAAATATATAAAATATTATATATTAATAATATCAATAAAAAATTTATATATATATAATTTTTTTTTTTTGGGTGATATGTGAATTAAAAAATCTAAAAATCAGTGAACTTTAAAATAAATCATCCACAGTGATAAATATGAACCATCTAAATTTTAAAACTTTAAAAAAAAGTTATTGTTATAATAAATATTATTATTATTACATTATCATATAGACAAATAAAAATAAAATATAGCTTTTTCTTTTGTGAAAAAATTCTTTTTATTAATTTTTTTTATATCATTTATATATTTACATTTATAATTATTTCTTTTATAATAAATTATTTTTATTATTGTCTTAAGAAAAAGGAATATTAAATAAACTTGATTATCACAAAAATGATACTTAGAATAACATCTTTATGTTTATTAATACAACTGTTTTATATAAGTATGAAAAAAAATATCTAATAATATTATATAATTTATATAATTAAAAATTACTTCGAAGATTTTTAGATGTTATATAATATATATTATTTTAATAATAATTATAATTATTTAACATTATATTCTTATAAATTATATATATATATATAAAAGATATTGTTTATGGAGAAAAAATTTCCTTAAACATTATTGCTTATTCTATGGATGCAGAAAATCAAGGATACACATCTATGGTTAGTGATTTTAATCAATATGCTGAAGATAACAATTTAAATATTACCTTAAATATAAATCTCTTAACAAATGCTAATACAACTGTTGATACAGGAGATTATGCCACTCTAATTAATTCATTACTTATGAAAAATAGTTATAAATATGATTTATATATTTATGATAATGGACAAACTCAAACATATGGGAAATACTTATTAGATTTATCTGAATATTTACCTGAAGATTATCTTGAATCATTTGATCCAAATTTGATTTCATCTACATGCATATATGATAATAAGCAAGTTGGATTTGTAAATAAAATTAAAGATTTAAATATTTATATAAAATTTCATAAATAATTTCTTTTAAAACTATATAAATATTAAATATATTTATATATATTATATATAGCCATTTTCTATAGGGTATTCAGTGCTTTATTCTAATAAAAATTTATTAGAAAAACATCATAAACCGGTTCCAAAAACATGGGACGAATTAATCGAAACAAGTAAATATATTTTAGAAAGAGAAAACAATCCAGATTTAATAGCATACAACGGCTATTTGGATAGTAAATATAAAAATTTAATAAATTATACTTTTTTTTATTATTGTATAATAAAATAAAATTATATATATATAAATATCTACTATACTATATTCTAACATTGATTTATTTACTTATTTATTTTATTATATTAAACTTTATTTTTATGTTAACAGAAACTGATGAAGGAGTAAATAGTGTTTATGAATTTCTCTATTCTAGTAGAGAAACGATTGATTCACCATTTCCTGAAATAAAAAGTAAAACATCTGCTGATGCATTAAATTTAATTAAAAGATTGAAAGATGAAATAGCCTCAGGTATATATGATAACTACAAATATTTATGATATAAAAAAATAAAAATGGAAAAAAAAATTATTATCATTTATAAAATATTAATATATATTAATTAATAATATATGTAGATGAAATATTTATGTCTGGGATATTATTTGCTTTAGGTTTAATGAATAGTGATAATGCCATTTTTTTTAAATCGTATACGCTTAGTCATGATTTATTAAGTCAAATACCTTATAAAATGTCACCTTTACCAGGAATGAACAGTGGAGTATCAGCATCATCGGTTGTTGGATATAATATAGGTATAGCAAAGATTATTCCGGAAAGAAAAAAAGATGCTGCTATTGTAGCTTTAAAATATTTAATTTCAAAAGAATTACATAAAAAATATTTATTAAGTGGAGATATAGTATCAGGATTAACAGCATTATATTATGATGAAGAAGTATGTCAGAGTATTGAATGTGAAACTTATAAAAATATTCAACCTGTTAATAAACCTATGTCAGAAACCTATAGTATTTCAGATTATTCTCAAAAATTTGGAAATATTGTTTTTCAATTTATCTATGGAAATAAAACACTTGAAGAAACATTAACTGAAATTGATAATTTATCAAGAATTTATTATATATCTTTTGAAGAAAACAGTTCTACAAAATCATATGCTATAATCACTTTAATAATAATTATAACTCTTTCACTCATAATATTATCATTATTATATTTCATTAATAAGGAAAAAACTAAGGATTATTTCCAATATTTATCCTATGATTTATGGGCAATACAAATAATTGGATTAGTAATTATTTTAAATTCATGTTTAACTTCTTTAGGACCAATCACTTCTACAAAATGTCATTTTTATATAATCTTATTAATAATAGGATTTACATTTAACTTAATACCTTTCTTATATAAATTCATTATTGAATTTCCAGAAAAAAATAGTATATCTGAATGGATTAAAAGATATAAATATTTGTTTTTATTATTCTTTATTGTCATTGATATGATTTTTATTATATTATTTTCAGTAAATAATTCTAATGTAGAAATGAATATTTTTAATGATGGATATAATTTTAAAAAATGTCAATTTCTTAGTGGATATAATTTGGGGATTATGATAGCTTTATTGATTTATTTTTCAATCATTATTTTAGCCATACTATTCTTCTCTTTTATTGAATGGCGTTACCAAACTATTATATATGATGTAAGATATAATATTTGGGTAATATATATCTATCTTCTTTTCATATTTCTCTTAGTGATGGTTGATACTATTAAAATTAAAGATTATAAAACCTACTTTTTAATAAATAATTTAGTAATTATAATATTTGTAGTTTCCTCCTTTATATCTGTATATGGTTATAGACTATTTTTATCATGTATGGGTAAAAATGATGAAAATAAAATAAATGTAAGACAAAGTAACAATACTGTAATAAAAACAAATAACAGTAGTGATAATGATTCTTCAACAAATAAATTAACTTCAATCTATTCAAAATTAATAAATTATCATAATACATCAAATATGTCATCTAATAAACTTAATACAAGTAATATAATTAATTATACTAATAATACTAATTATACT
This sequence comes from Anaeromyces robustus, assembly GCA_002104895.1. Lineage (NCBI taxonomy): Eukaryota > Fungi > Neocallimastigomycota > Neocallimastigomycetes > Neocallimastigales > Neocallimastigaceae > Anaeromyces > Anaeromyces robustus. The sequence goes on along the minus strand of MCFG01000189.1, from coordinate 71,017 downwards.
AATAATACTAATAATACTTATTATACAAATTAGAATAAATTATCAAATTATCAGATAAATAATTATTTATTTATTAAATGATATTGATAATAGTCATAAAAAAAATGAAAAAATAAAAAAGTCATAAAAATTTTAATAACATCATTCCATTCCATTTAAGAATACTATGTTACTATAATATCTAATATATATATTGATGTACTATAGTAATTTTATATATATTTATAAAAAAATATTAATAAATAAATAAATAAATATATATATATATATATATATATATATATATATAAACAAATAAATAAATAAATATTATTTACTTTTTTATTTTATTTTATTTGATTTGATTTTATTTTTATTTTATTTTAATTTTATTTTATTCTATTTTATTAATAATATATGTTTTATTATATATTAATTTATTAATAATATTTATTTCTTTATTATAATTAGTTCTATATTTGCATTTTATTTTAATTTACATTTATATTATTATTGACTATTTATAAATTTGTCTCTTTTGAATATTTTTTTAATATTATTTATTCAAAACAGTGATTCACCTTCTTTGTTGTATATAGCACACTTTATATATTTATATATACATAAATAGTTAACTTCATTTTTAGGTAATATTAATAATTAATTTGTGTTTAATTTATAATATATTTAATCTAAAGTTTATTATATTCTACATATATATATTATATAGTACTTTTTTTTTTTTTTTTTTTTGTTTTTATTTATAATAGTAATTATTACTTCTAATTATTAAACTTAAATTTTTAAATACATTTTTTTTCTTTTTTTCTTTTTTTTTTTTTTTTTTTTTTAATATTACTTTTTTTTCTTTTTATAATTCTTTTATATTATTTAATTTTTTTTATATTTAAAAAATTTTTTAATATAAACAATTAAAAGTATAAATGTAATTTTTTTCTGTTTTTTTGTTTGTTTGTTGTTAATTAAATTTTTGACCTATTTTTATAAAAAAAAATTGAAAAATATATATATATAATATTTTAATTTCTATATAAATATTGAAAGCTTTTTACTTTTTTTTTTTTTTTTTTTTTTTTTTTTTTTACTACAAAAAATAATAATTAATAAATTATTATTTTTAAAATTAATAATCAATAAATTATTATTTTTAAAATTAATAATCAATATATAAAAGAAAAAAATAATATATAAAATTATATAAGAACATAACACTTTTTTTTTTTTAATTATTCATATTATTTATACTTAAATTAAAAATTCTTATAATTCCAAATAAATCTTTTAATAAAAAGATTCTTTTTTACACAATATCTTTTTTTTTTTCCTTTTAATTTAATTATTTTAAGCAGAAATAATATCATTTCCAGTTTTTTCCTTAATATTTCTATTTACTTTAATTTCCTCCTTAGATGGAACAGAATCACCACCATAAAGACGTTCCATTTCTTCAAGAGCTAAACCTTTAGTTTCACGAATACAAAGAGTAGCGAAAATATAGGCAATGAAACAAAAACCAGCATAAATCAAAAAAGTATTATAAGATAAATATTTCATTAAAGTAGTAGTAGTAGCAGTAACAAACATACTACCTACATATTGGAAAAATGTACCAACAGCATTAGCTTTAGTACGCATACGAAGTGGGAATACTTCAGCTTGCCAAACAAAAACAACAGAACTCCATGACCAACCATAGATAACAGTGAAAGCATAAATAAATATAACACATATCCAACCATAAATCTTATCTTTAGTTCTAGCGAAAAGAAGACACTTAAAGTAAATACCAACCATACAACATCCAAGAGCAAAAGCACCCCATTTAAGAATTGGTTTTCTACCAATATTTTCAATGTATCTCATAGCTGGAAGAGTTAAAAAGAAAGAAGCAAAATTATTTAGAGTAGCCAACCAGGCACCATATTTAGGAAGAGAAAGGTTAAGGTATTCACTATAAATTTGAGTTGAATAATAACCAATAGCATTAACACCAACAAGCATGTGAAGAAGTTGTAATACAGAAACAATAATTAAACGGTATAAAATAGATTTAGTATTGATTGCTTCTTTCCATGTAACAATACCATCAAGAAGTTCAACTTTAAGTCTGTTACTCATTTCATTAAATTCATTACTAACAGATGGATCATCTGTGTTCTTTTCACGAATATTAGCTAAAACTTTAAGAGCTTGGTCATTCTTATTTTTCATTAATAAGTAACGTGGTGTTTCTGGAAGGAACCAAACGATTAACTAATATTATATTATTTATATTATATTAATTATATTATATTATATTATATTATATTATATTATATTATATTATATTATATTATATTATATTATATTATATTATATTATATTATATTATATTATATTATATTATATTATATGAATATTAAATAAGTATTATTATAAATATATATTAAATATTTAATTTATTTTAATTATATATTTTATCTATTAATAATAAAAAAAAAAAAAGATATTTACTAAGAAAATAATAGATGGAATAGCTAAACCAGCTAAAGCAACTCTCCATTGAGCTTCCATGTTCTTGGTAATCAACTTTAAGCATAAAGTATCATATAAAGAAGCAAAGCACATACCTAATTGAAGTCCAATGGCCTATGTTTTTAATGAGTTTAAAAAATTTAAATATATATAATTTTTTATATAAAAATTTTTATATTTGTATCGAAATAATCATTTTACATTTATTATTATTATTATTATTATTATAATAATAATAATATTATTATTATTATATTATTATTATTATTATTATTATTATTATTATTATTATTATTATTATTATTATTAATTATTATTATTATTATAATTATTATTATTATTATTTTATTATTATTATTATTATTATTATTATTATTATTATTATTATTATTATTATTATTATTATTAATTATTATTATTATTATTATTATTATTATTATTATTATTTTATTATTATTATTATTATTATTATTATTATTATTATTATTATTATTAATTATTATTATTATTATTATTATTATTATTATTATTATTATTATTTTATTATTATTATTATTATTATTATTATTATTATTATTATTATTATTATTATTTTTATTTTTATTTGATATTTATTTTATTTTTATTTTATTTTCGCTAAATTATTACTTTTATTTTAATATATGATAAAATAAATAAATATATAAATAAAGCTTACATTAATAATACCAAGAGAACCACGAATTTCTTTTGGTGAAATTTCAGCAAGATATAATGGACAAAGAGTACTAGCAATACCAGAAGCAATACCAGCAATAAAACGACCAATACAAAGATAAATTATTTTACCACCAAGAATTTGGAATGCAGCACCAATAAAATAAACAACAGCAGAAATACGTAATGATTTAGAACGACCAAGAGAGTCAGTAATCCAAAGAACTAAAAGAGAACCGACCATACCACCAACAGTAAATGAAGGAGTAATAATCATTTCTCTAATATTTTTATCATCTGTTGCAACATAACCACTACCTTTTTCAAATCTGTATAAACCAAATTTTTCACCAAAGGAAGCTCTCATGGAATAAATAATACTATTATATATATTTATCAATAATTTATTTAATAATTTTATTAAACATTGCCTTGAAACTTTTTTATTTACATTTTAATTTTTATCCTTTATTTTTTTTTTTAATAACAAAAATAACTTTCACTTACTTTAACATTCCAACTTCCCAACCGTAAATAATAGCTCCTATACCACAAATTAAGGAGTAGAAGAATAAATGTTTATTTATATAATCCAATTTACTCATTTTGAAATTATATCTAATGTCTTTATCTAATTTTTATTATTTAAACTTAAATATATCTATTTTTCTTTTTTCCTTTATTAAATAAGAAATCACTTAATAAGTATAATAAAATTATATTAAGAATAAATATTAACTAATAACAATTTATAAAAAAAAAAAAAAGCAAAAAAAAAAACTAATTTCAAAACTTTGATTTTTTTTTAAAAAAATATTAAAAAAAAAAAAAAACAAAAGAAAAGATAATCTTTATATACTATTAAAAAAACTGATATTTTTATTTTTTTGTTTTTTTATTTTTTTTTTATTTTTCTTTAATCAGTATGTTTATTTGTTAACTTTAATTTTAATATTTTAATATAATTAACCATTATAATACAATTAAATGAAATATATTATCTAATAAATAAAATATATATAATAATAATAAAAAAACTTTTTTTTTTACTAAATAAAATTTCTCTTGTGTTTGGTGTATAATTTATTATTTCATTATTTATTATTTGAAACTTTTTCAAAAATTAAAAAAAAAAATAAAAAAAGTTAACTGAAAGGTTAATTAATTTAATTTAATTAATTTATATTAATTAATTAATAAAGGAATTTTTTTTTTTTCATATTATCCTTTATTAGTCAATTATATATATATATATATAAAATTTTCTATAACAAAGAAAAATAAAACCTTTTTGAAGTATTTTTTTTTATTTTGTTGTTATTCTTATGTAGTAGGATATTCATTAAAAAAAAAATATTAAGAAATGATATTTAATTGTAAAATGTAAAATAAATAAAAATCTAATAATAAACCTACATAAACATTAAAAAACAAAATTATAGTTAAAAGATTTTATAGTAATTATATAATTATTCATTTTTAGTTATTTTATTTTATTAATCCACAATCTAATATTTGTATTGTTCTTTCTTTTTTTTTTCAAAAATAACAGTAATTTATTGCATATATTATCAAAATAATTTATAATAAATTTTGTAATTACTAGGGTTTTTATAATTGTTATATATTGTTTTAATTATTACTTATATTTATAGTTTATATATAAAAGTTTTTTTATTATTATTTATTATATATTATCTCTCCAACTTTTTTTTTTATTTGCTTATTTTCAAAATATTCTACTTTAATTTAATGTGATTTTTAAATAATTCATTACTGATTATTATTGTATATTATTTTAATTATAGGTATAATCAATGAATTAATTATTATTATATCAGATGAATCAATAATAATCATATATCTAATTATAAAATGTTAATAAGTAAATAAAATAAACAAATAAAATAAAAGAATATAATGTTTTTATTATTTACTTTATTTTAATTTTTCAATTATGGATTATAATAAAATTTTATTATGAATTTAATATATAAATTATGAATAACTCTTATCATAAAAATACTCCATAATAATAATAATAATAATAATAATAATGAATAATAATAATAATAAAATATTGATTTAAGTATATCATTTTAATAATAATATATTTAAAACTATTAGAATTGAATAATAGTGTAATATATTAATTTCATTCATTTCTTATATATTTTATTATTATATTATTATGCTTTTTTTTTATATTTTTGTTTTTATTATTTTATATAATTTTATTATTACTGATTACAATAGAACATTTAAAGTTTTTTTTTTTTTAATTAATAAGAAATTTTTATTTTGATTCTTTATTAGTTGATTATTATTAAAATTTTTTATTATTTTGTATATTAGTTAATTCACCAATAGAATTCTATGATTTTATTTTTTTTTTTGGTTTTTTTAATAATTTATGTTACACAACATATATTAAAAATATGTTTAAAAATAAAAGTAAAAAGGATGAAAAAATAATAAAATAAAAAGAAAAAAAAATAATAATAACAATATTAATATAAAGAAATATTTAAATAATAAAAAAGATTAAACTTTTATTGTATAATAATATGCATACATAAATAAATAACTTTTCTTTTATATACTTCACTTTATAAACATGATATAAAAACAAAAGTATAAATATTAAACCATATATAAAAATAAAAAATAAAATAAAATAGAAAATTTACATACATTTTAAAAAATATATATGTACATATGAACAATTCAATATATTCATGAATTTTAAATACTATAGAAAAAAAGAAAAAGAAAAAGAAAAAGAAAATTAAATATATTAATTCATTCATTATAAAAAATTCTATTTAATATTATTAATATAATTAACTTTCCATATATAGATAAAATTAAAATATTTACTTTATATTAACTGGAATGAAATCCACTTTTTTTTTTTATTTTCTTTTTCCTTTTTACCTTTTTTATATTTATTAATTAATTAATTATTTATTTAAGTTTTATTATTATGTTTTTATTTAAAAAGTATTTTTTATGGATGAATTTAACTTTTTTGTTTTCTTTTCTATTTTATTTCTATTTTATATATAATTTATATATAAATATATAATACAAATATAATACAAATATAAGACAAATTTAATAAATACAATATATATTATATATTATATATTATATATGAATAAATATAGATTAATATATTATTATATTATTATTGTTATGTATTATTTAGTTTTTTTTAGTTTTTTTTTTTTTTTTTTTTGTTATAAAATATGCCAAAAATTTAAATTATTCATTATTAATTATTAAGGTAATACTAATACTAATAATAATAATGGGGAAAAAAAATAAGTAACATTCAATAATAATAATCATTATTAATACAGTAGCATATTTAATGAACATGAATATTTAAATATTTTGATAATATTTAAACTTTAATTATAAAATTTCTATTGGATAAATAGAATAATTAAAATCTAAACATTATTTTATATAAAGTATATTTCCTTATTATACTTTAATATCATACATTAATTTAAATAGTATAATTAAATAATAATAAATAATTAAATATTATAATAAATAAATTACTTAAAAGCATACATTATATGGATGATACTTGGCAAATGTTATGTAAATCTTAGTTTTTTTTTTTCTTATATTTATGATTGCTATTATTATTGTCATATAAAAAAAATAATCGAAATAAATATAATTATGATCTTTTTTTTCTTTTTTTTTTTTTTTTGTATTGATAAATAATAAATAAAATAAAAAATATAAATAAGCATAATTAAAAATGAATAATAATAATGTAAAAATATATATATAATATAAAATCTTAAAAAATAATAATATAAAAATTATTATAATTAATTCTATAAAAATAAATCTTGGGCAAGAATAAATAGAATATTCTGTTGAATTTTTTGGTATTAATTATAATTAAATTGTTTTATCAACGATATAAAACATTCTTTTTTATGTACAATAATATATTTTATTATTGACATTTCTTTTATTACTATTCTCTATAAAAATAAAGATTGTTATGTAATTTTAATTTATTTATTTCAATTTCAATTTGTTGTTATTGTTTGTTAATCATATTAATCTACGAAGAATAAACAATTAGACATAAATAATATATTACTACTTTAATATTAACAATAAAAACTATAAAAAAATTTAATAAACTAAAAATATAAAAACTAAAAATACAAATGATATATACTTTATATATATATTTATAAATTTTTGATATATAAAAATATTATTTTATTATTTTATTTTACTATAATTTTTGATACATAAAAATATTATTTTATTATTTTATTTTACTATAATTTTTGATATATAAAAATATTATTTTATTATTTTATTTTACTATAATTTTTGATATATAAAAATATTATTTTATTATTTTATTTTACTATAATTTTTTATTTAATAAAATAAAATAATATCAATTTTTTATTTATATTTCATTAAAATAATATCAGTTTTTATTTTTATTGCATTAAAATCTGGATGCTATTTTATTTTCTATAAGAATGTGTTTTAATTATGCGCCCCATTGAGAAATGCAACATTGCATAATACAACACACCCTTTCTATATATATATATATATATAGAAAATAATTATCAAAATAAAAAATAATAAAATTATATTAAATTTTATAAAAGATATTAATCTTAATATTTATAAAAAATAAAATAAAAAAAAAAAAAAAAACTTTATAATGAAAAAAATGAAATATAATAAAAAAATATATTTTAATTATAAATATATACATATATATATATATAATATTTTATATATGATTGTGAAAATAAAATAAAATAAAATTCAATTCGAGATAATTTAACATTAAGCCAAATATTAATAGGCGTTCATTTTCAATTTTTCTAATTCTTTAAAAGTTTAGAATAAAATCCTTTATCAGTGGATTTCGAATATATATTTCAATATCATATTCAATATATATATTAATTGATTTTTGAGCATATAATGTTAAATAATACTGAATAATTAATATATTAATAATTATAAATAAACAATAACTTATAAAATAAAACAAAATTTTCCTTTGATTTCTTTATTACTTTTTTTCTAATTTTATTCATTTGATACGACTTTGAGAATAGTTCTTATTATAATTATTATCATTGTTATTGTTATTATTGTTGTTATTATTCTTGTCATTGTTATTACTATTATTATTATTATTATTATTATTATTATTATTATTATTATTATTATTATTATTATTGTTATTATTATTATTACTAGTAGTAGTAGTAGTATTAATATTATAAATTATTATTATTTATTTATTTATTTTATATTTACATCATTGATTTCTTCAAATACATAGAAGTAAAAATAATAATAATAATAATTATAAAGATTTTTATGACAAAAACTTAATTGAAAAAAAAAAAAAGTACTTATTATAAATTCAATTAGAAAAAAAAAAAAAAATATTAATATTAATATATATTTTTTTTCAAATTCTTTTAATCTCTTTGATTAATATTTTTTTTAATGTAATTTATTAAAACTAATATTACAGTGATTATTTAATATGATTATTATATAAAATTACTATTAATAAAAAAAAAAAAAAAAAAAAAAAAAGGTTTAAAATCTAACTAAACCTACAAATTATTATTGAAGTTAAATTATAATCATTTATTTGAAAAAAGATAACCCTGATTTAGTATTCCTGTTCCTACTGAAATATCAAATATTAATAATTTACACTCTTTGGTTTTAAATCATTTTTGAAATTGATTAATGATAAAATTTAACTTCTAATAATAAGAATGATTTGGTTTAAAAAATACGGTATTATATATCAAAAGTACATCATCTGAAAAAATATTATTAAAATTAAAACAATTACAAAAAAAATAAAATTACAATAATTTTCTTTTTTCTTTTCTTTTTTTTTCTTTTTTTTTTTTTTTTTTTTTTTTTTTTTATATAAAAAAAAATAAAACACTTTTCAATAACTGAACTTAAACTTATTATCGTTTATTATTTATTATTTATTTTTTTCTTTTATTTATTATTTATTATTTATTATTTATTATTTATTATTTATTATTTATTATTTATTATTTATTATTTATTATTATTTATTATGATTATTATTGTTATTGTTATTATGAATATGATTATTACTTATTATATATATTTTTTATACTATAATATATTATTCCTTATTACTTTATTTAATATTATTTATTCATTTCATTATTTATTATTTAATATCTTTTTTTATATATGAAAATTCATTATTATTATTATTATTATTATTATTATTATTATTATTATTATTATTATTATTAACTATTAAATCATAAATAACTAAGATTAAAATTAATAATAAATAATGATTTTGATTTATTTTTCTTTTCTTTCTTTCTTTTCTTTTTTTCTTTTTTTCCTGTTTAGTTTTGTTTTTGTTTTATATTATTTTATTATATTAAATTACTTTTTTTTTTTTTTTTTTTTTTTTTTTTTGTTTATTCTAGGCTCTTATTGCATATAAGGATCATCATCAAATACTAAATATTATAAATATCAATTTATATAAATATATAATAATATATATAATGTAATTAAATATAATTAGTATAATATTTTTATTTATTTTTAAAATCATATAATAACATTATAAATAAAATAAAAAAAATTGTAAATAATATATATATAAAAAAATTATGTTATATATAATTATTATTTATTATTAAGAATACTTTACTTTTTACTCTCTTATATTTAACATTAACCATACGGAATGAACATATTATAACAATGACGGATAGGAAATCCCAAGTAATATCATAAATCATTAAATTATTTTGTGTTGAATATATAATAATTGGATATATTAAAATTTTGGATATAGTTAATACGATGAATTGAAATAAACCTTCTTCAACCATACGCTTAATTTTAGCATGATGAAATTGTAAATGTTTAATATTTTCTAATGCCATAGAAGTAGTTAATACTAATATACCAAATGAAAAAGCAGAATCAACGATATCTGAAATCATAACATAAAGAGTATAATATTTATCTTTTTCAACGGTTCCATTAATATATTTTTGTTGTTTTACAGTACAATACATAAAATAATCTGTCTGTTTGCTAATATTTTCATAATCATAATTTGTTAAATTTAAATAATATGATGCCGTATAGATTAAACTAAGTAGTATAGTTATACATGAAATTGTTTTATATGTTTTTCTTGTATAAAATACTTTTGTAATGCTCATTAAACGAATAGTTTGTAACCATGAAATAGGTGTCCAATTTAATGTAGCTGTAGCAATAAAAACATAAAAAAATTTTTTACAATCACTATTGGCAGAAAACAAAAAACTTACTATATCATTTAAATTATTCAAAAAGGCAAATAGGGATGCAACACTTGTAAATAAAAATTTTATATCTTTAGTTTTAATATATTTATTTACAGATTTATAAAGGTACCATAAGTATATACAATCACTCATAATAATAGAAGTCATACCAATACGTGATTGTACTGGTGGATTTCCCTTTATCTCATCTAACACATTTCTAATACCCATTTTTATTATATATAGCTTTAATTAATAAATATTTGATTATAATTTCAAAATATAAAATATAATTATTTTTGAATGTGATTTTTTTTTAAAAAAAAAAAAAAAAAAAATGAAATAAAAAATAACTTAAAATAAAACAAAATTATATATATTTAAATTTCTATTATTTATTATTGTTTGTTGTAATATTTTCAATGAATGATAAATAATCA
>MCFG01000189.1:42500-55000 GCA_002104895.1 Anaeromyces robustus | reverse complement strand
TACTTACAACATTATTACTTTACATTTATAAGAAAAAAGCAAGAGAATGGTTTGTTTTATTTAAATGTGCTTATCAACTTATTACTTTTCAATTAAAAGATCCATATGTTATTGTTACATCTCCTAAAAAGAAAAGAACTAATTATTAATACAAAATATAACAGAAAAAAGAAAATAAAAATAAAAATAAAAATAAAATAAAAAATAATATAAAAATAGAATTATACTATTTACATTATATTTCGTAAATAATTTAAGATATAATTCTAAAATCTACTACATAAATGATAAACAATTATATTAAAATTTTGATTACTGAAATCTTTTTTTTTTGTTGTTTTTTTAGTTTATTTCTATTATTAAAATTTAAAGAAATATTTTAATATAATACATCATTATTATTATGTATTAAAAATAATATTTAATAATTTATAAATATATATTATATATATACATATATATAATAATAATAATAAAAATTTTGGTTAATAAAAAAATTTTAATTATAACAAATTCCAATTTTATGTATTTTTTGAGTTTTAATTTTGTGGATATTTTATTATAAATAAAAAAAAAATTTTTTTTTTTTTTTTTTTTTTTTTCATTTAAAAAATTTATTGAAATAAATTTTATTAATTATAATAAACAAATTAAAAATTAAAATCAAAAATTATTTTATATAAAATTTTAATATAATCATATAAATAAAATATATTTTTTATAAAATATATATATATATAAATATATATATATGTAATTATAAAAAAATATATATAGTAATGTTATTACTATTATTAATTTTTTTTCAAAATACGTCATAATTAAAGATATATTTTAGTATATAAATAAAAAATAAATCAAGATGTCGTTAGTTGTTGTACAGTGGTTAAATAATGAAGTTAAACTTTCACAGCATATAACAAAAGAAAGCATAGATAAAGATTTTCGAAATGGATATTTATTTGGAGAAATATTGAAACAATATGAGATTATTGATAAAAAAATGTTTGAGTCCCTTTTCTATAATGGGAATTCTCAAGAAATTGCAATAAGGAATTATTCATTATTAGAAACAAGTTTAATTCAAAAATTAGGATTAAAATTAAAAGCTAATAGAGTTTATGATATTATACAAGGAAAACCAGGAGAAGCTGCAAAATTATTATATGATATAAAAACTTATATAGAATTAAAAAAAATTGATTCTACTAATATAAATGGAAAAACAAATTGTATTTATCGTATAATGCATTTTATTTTTTTTTTTTTTTCATATTATATATATGTCAAAATATTATATAATTAGTTTCTTTTCTTCTTCTTTTCTTTTTTCTTTATTTTTATTTTTATTTTATTTTATTTTTTTTATATTTATTAATTAACGTATACATTAATATAAATATTTAATACTTTACTATTTCTTTAATCATATATATAATACTTTTATTATTAACAAAAAAAAAATAATAATAATCATAAAAAAACAAACTATTGACTGAAATTAAAAATAAAAAAATTATAAATTATCTTTTCAATTTGATATAAATATGTAAATTGGAAAAAAAAAAAAAAAGTAAATACAATTATATCTGGAAATTTAATAAAAAAACCATATCTTCAAAAAGAACACGATTTTTTCGTTAATAAACTTCAAGGTTTTTCAAAAGCTCTTCCATCATCAAAAAATGATAGAGAGGCATTAACAGAATCTAATGAACCAAGAGTAAATTATAAATAATTTTTATTTATTTATTTATTAATAAATTAAAAATAATAATATGTATACACATTATATACACATTATTTATACATTAATATTATTATTAATTATAATATAATCATTAAATATACCATTATTATTATTATTGTAATTATTATTATTATTATTATTATTATTATTATTATGAAATGAAAAAAAAGAGTGAATTGAATGTTATATATAGACCAAAATCTTCACATTCTTATTCATATGAACCTTCTAAAAATTTTGAAATAGAAAAGCCAAAATATCCTATAAAAACACAATATGAATTAAACTTGATTAGATTAGAAAAAGAGAAAAAAAGGAAAAAAATTGCTGATCAAGAGGTTTTATTTTAATATTTATTATTATTTTTTTTAAAAAAAAATATTTTATATTTATACTAATTATTATTATATATTTTAATTATTTCTTTATTTAATAATTTATATATATATTAATAAAAAATATAATAAAATTATATAATAATTATATATATATATATAATTAAAAAAAAAAAAAAAGGCAAGGATAAGAAATACTAAAAAAGAATTTATTGAAAACATAGAAAATTTTGAAAGAAATTTAAGAAATAATGATAGTACAGGATTGTCATTTAAAACTGAAATTGAAGAATTAAATCATAATGATAAAAATAATAATGAGTATAATCAAAATATTTTAGCAGGACTTGATTTTAAAACAAATAAAATTATACCAGAAATAAATAATAAATTAGATAAACAAATGGAAATTGAAGAAATTAAAAATTTTTTAAAACATCAAAGAAATATGGATTCTGGTGCATATATGCGTATGATTCAAAGAAAAATACCATCTATTGAAACTTCTATGAAACAAACTAAAGATTATTTAAATCGAATTCATGAAAAAAAGAAAAAAGAAGAAGAAACTAATAAAGAAAAAAAATATAGACGTAGAAAAATTTTATTATCACAACAAAGATCAAGAAAAGAAAATGAAAAAACCGCGTTAGATAATTTTTTATTAAATCAATTATTAAATGAATCAAAACAAGAAAGAAGAATAGCAGAACAATTAATGGAAGTTAGAAAACAAAAAAATTTAATTTATGAAAATAGAAATAGAAGAAATCAACAATATGCTGAAAAAAGAGAAAAAGATTATGAATTAGCATTAAAAAGAGAAGAAGAATTAGGTAAAAAAGCAAGAGAAGAATATGAAAAGGAAGCACTTTTATTAAAGAAACAATATGATGAAATTATATTAAATAAAGAAGAAGAACAAAGAAAAGCTAACTATGTAATGGTTAATGAACTTGTTTGGCAATTAGTTGATTTTGCTTTTAAGGTAAATTTATATTAATAACAATAATAATAATAATAATAATAATAATAATAATAATAATTTTTCATCGTTAATAGTTGGCATTATTATATTATATAATTAATTAATATATTTAATTATTTTTTACTTGATTTATTTTTTAAATAATAATATAAAAAAATAATAAATGTTTATGTAAAAAAAATTTATTTAAAAAGATTTGTGAATATAAAACATTAAATGACGGACAAATAACGAAAAAGCAAATGAATGAATGGAAAATATTATTTATAAAGGGATTACCATTAGAAGATAAATACTTTTTAGAATTAGATCAAGATAAAATTGATTTATTTAATAATGAATTCCTTCAAAATGAAGATGAAAAATCCGAGTTTAATCCTGAAATATTAAGTAAAGTTCAAAATATTAATATTGAAGGTTTTGATTTAAATAAATCTTCAAGTCAAATTAAATTAAACAAAATTGAAGATAAAATAATAAAAGGAGATGCTACCTCTCAACCTCAATCTCCAAATTCTAATAACGAAAATAACGAAGAAAGTAATAAAGATAATAACAATGATGATAAACTTAATTATATTATTGAATGTAATAATAAAAAGAAAGCACAAGAAAAAGAAAATGAAAATGAAAAAGAAAATGAAAAATCAGCTGAAAATAATAAAGAAAATGAAGTACCACCTGAAGGTGGAGCTACTACATCATCAACAGATATTGCTGATAATAATTCAGATTTTCCAAATTCATTAATAAATAAAATTGCTGAAGATGAGAATACTAATTTAATTCAGGTAGATGAAGCTAATAGAAATGTTTTAAGAGGAATTCAAATATTAGATGAAAAAGAATTTAAATATTATCTTAAAGGACAAAAAGAATGGGAATATAGTTTTTGGTATTTATTTAAAAAAAAAACTTATGTTTAATCTTATTATATATATAATTTACTATTTATTTATTAAGTAAAAATAAAAATATTAATTAATAATAATTTGTTATATATATTTTCATTTTATTTTATTTTATTTTATCTATAGTCCAGATCCACCTGATGTTCCAAAAAGAATGTATGATTCATTAAATGAAATTATAGATAATCTATATGAAATAACAAAAGTACCAGAAAATCCTTATGAATTAGCAGTATTTCCAGCTGTCCCTATATGTATGTCAATTATAGGAAAAAGATTTAGTGGAAAAATGACATTAGCCAATAAAATCGCATCAATTTATAATTTAGCAGTACTTTCTTTAGAAGATATGATTAAAAATGCTATAAGGTATTATATAAATATATTTTTTAACATGATAAATTCATTTTCAATGTAGTATATATATATATATATTTATAATGATATAATAATTACTAATCAAAATATATATCTATATAAATTTTTTTTTCTAAAAAATAAAACAAAATAAAAAAAAATTAAAGTGTAAGTACGATTGAAGCAAAATCAGGGAATGAAGATTCTAATGAATTGAATTCTACTTTCAAATCCAAGAAATCTTCATTAACCAGATCTCAAATTGGATCTGAAATTCAAATTAAAATGTTAGAAGGTGGTTACCCTAATGATGAACTTTTAGTTCAACTTGTTATCGATTCTATTAGTCGTGTTAATGTTGATTATCCAGATTGTAAAGGTGGATGGATATTAGTTAATTTCCCACAAAATCGAGAACAAGCTGTATTATTAGAAAAAGAATTAACAGGGTAATATATATATTTTTTTATTTCTCTAAAAATAAAAAAAATTATAGAATTATAATATATTATTTAAAATATGATAAAATGAATGTAATATTGTAATATTTTAATTATTTAATTTATTAAAATAATTTATTTTTATATATTATTCATTAAAAAGATATGAAGAACCTAAAAAGATAAAACAATCTATACCTAAAAGAAAATCTGGTGTAAATATTAAAAGTAATAATGCTAATAATACTAATAAAAAAGCAAATCCTATAGCAACAACAAATGTTCAAGAAAAATCTATGGATCAAAAAGATATTAAAATAAAAGGTGGTTTAGATTTAGTAATATTAATGAACGTTGATAATGATATAGCGTTCAAACGTATGACAGGAAGAAAAATTGATACATCAACAGGAAAAATATATCATTTAGAATATGATCCTCCACCAGAAAATGAACCGGTAAATAATATAAATATTAATAATTATTGAAAAAATTTTGTTAATTTTTTTTAAAAAAAAAAAACTAAAAAAAATGTTTTATATTGTTTTATATTGTAAATTCATGTTTTATTAAAAAAAACTATATTAATATTTATCTATATATAATATATATATATATATATTATATAAAATAGGGAATATTTGAAAGACTAGTTCCATTTATTGATGAAGCTGATGATCTAAATATTCAAAATCAAATTGCTTCATTTGATTCTAGAGTAGATTCTTTGAAGGAATTCTTTGATAGATTCAATAATTTATATGTAATAATTAATAATATGAATTTAATATTTTTAAAATTTATTAATATATATTATATATAAAAATTATTTAAATGATTTTAATAAATTTATATTTATATATATATATATATATTTATTTATTTATTTATTTATTTATTTATAAACAATTAAATATTTAAAAAAAAAGGAACTTGATGGATCTAAATTAATTAAAGAAAATGTAGATACAGTACAATCAATTATCACTGATATTGAAAAAGAAAGACTGAGAATAGAAGAAGAAAAGAAAAAAGAAGAAGAAAGAAAAATTGAAGAAGCTAAAAAGGAACTTGAATTACTTAAAGAAAAAGAAAAAGAAAAAGAAAAGAAAAAAGAAGAAGAAGGTAATGAAAAAAAAATAATTATTAATATGAATTCATTTTATATTTTTATAAACCTAATATATATAATTATAAAGTTAATATAAATATTTTAAATGTATATTAAAAAATTAATAAAATATAAAATGAATTCATATTAATTTTAATTAACAAATATTATATATAAAAAAATAATAATATATAATTATAATCTATTTTTTTATTATTATTTTGAAATAACACAACAGAAAATAATACTGAAAAAGCTCCTGAGGAAGGATCTATGGAATTTGAACAAGATTCTCAAAGTCAAAATGAAAATGGTAAAGGACCAAATAAAGGAAAAGATGATGATAAGAAAAAGAACAGATCAAGAACTCAATCAGGAAAAGAAAATAAACGTAAAAATAATTCTGCAAATACTACCACTGTAAAAGGTCAAAAAGGTGGAAAAGATAACAAAAAGAAAGATAATCAAGATAATCAAGATAAAGCAGATGAAAATAATAATAATGATGAATTATTAGAATTACAATTATTTGCATCTTCAAATAGAACACCTGTTATAGCTTCAAATGGAAAGAAATGTCCATCTAAGGAATTAGCTGAAATTTTAATTGATTGTAAAATATTAATAATAAATTTTAATAATAATATTATTATTATTACATAAAAATTTATTAATATATTTTATATTTATTTATTATTTATTTATTTATTTATTTATTTATTTATTTATTTTCAGCATGGGCTACTATTGAAGTTAATTATGTTGAAACATTAAAATTCATATTTCGTTCATTAAGAAGAGAACAAGATACAATGATAAGATATATTTATAATACAAAAATTAATTTTAAGAAATTTTTAGAAAGACCCGATGATAAACAAAGTATTGTCACAGCTTTCCAAGAAGAATATAATCAAATTGATGATGATTTAAGGTATTTAAATATATATATATATAAATTTTTTTATTATAAAATTTATTAAACTATTTGATTATAATAATATATATATATACATTTAAATATAAAAAAAATATTTTAGGTGTGATCCTGAAGCTAAAGCAGAACTTCATCAAAGAACAGATGATTTAAGAGACAAATTATGGGAAGTATGTGATAAAAGAAAAGAAGAAGCTGAACAAGAAAGAACAGCAATCATTGATGATAAATGGATAGAAGATCATTTAAATTTAATTATTAATATATATATTACCATGATGCAAGTTGAAAGTGATCATACAATTGGAATACATCAATTAGTTCATGATTATTATATTGATTCAACTGGTTATGTAAATAAATATAATAATAAAATTATTTAAATATTAATAATAAAAAAAAATTTTTTTTTTGAAATTTATTAAAATAATTTCTAATTTTTATATATTAAACATATTGTGATAGATTATAAATGATGATACAATGAAAAGAGTAAATATATTTTATTGTTTTTTATAATAATTAAATATTATTTATTTTATTAACGATATATTATCTTTTTTCTTTAAAATTTATCATTTTAATAAAATAACTTAAATAAATATTTATAAATATAATAAAAAAAATTTATTTTTTTAAATAATATTTATATAGATTAAAATACCAATGTATGGTAATAATCAAGATTCAACAACAGACCAAAAACAAATAGGTTCTACAGATAATCTTTCAAAAAATACTCAAAAAGGAAAATCCAATAATGATAATCAAGATTCTAAAAATACTAATAATAATCAAAATTCAAAGAGTCATAATTTAACGTTACTTCCTTCTTCAGGTTCTAGTCGTAAATCAGTTATGGTTAGAGATAGACATCAATCGCCAAATCAAGTACAAGATATTAAATTCCTTCTAGATGCTGATGGTATTCCATATATACAGTATATTGATAATGCATATAATATTGCTTATAATAATACTATTTCAGAAGTAGTTAATAGTGATAAAGATAAAAAAGATAAAAAGAAACAAAATACTAATGAACAAACACCTGAAATAAAAAAATGTAAGTTTTTTTTTTTTTTAATTTAAATAATCAAATATATATATATTAATTATTATTTATTAAATAAATTACACTTTAGTTGATATTGAAGACGAATTACCAGTAGAGTATAATAATTTCATACAATTACTTGAAACTACATATCATTTAAATCTTGAAAGAATTAAACTTAAAGCAAATGACCATATTAAGGTAATGAATATATTTAATATTCAAAAACATACAAATATAATAAAAAAAAGCAATAAATATTTTTTTTATTTATTTATTTATTTATTTATTTATTTATTTATTTATTTATTTATTTATTTATTTATTTATTTATTTTTATCGATTTATTTATTGATTTATTATTTATGATAATAACAAAACAAAAACAACAAAAAAAAAAAAAAAAGGATTTACAAAAGCATGGTATGGATGTTTTCAGTTTATTAGATGATTGGATTACTGCAAGATATCAAATAGAAATAAATGCAATTAATGAATTAGTAATAGTAATTAAAGAAGCTATAGAATGTGAATCACGTCTTCCAAATGAATTAATTTTAGAAGGTGAAAACTTTAAGGTTAATTATGATATATTAACTTATATTACAGACCCATTACCTCCAGACAAAACTCCAGTAGAAAGATTAAGTAATTATTAAATATAAAAAATTTTTTACAATATATCATAGATATATATTAATATTTATTTATATTTATAATAATTATCTTAATTTATTTTATTTATTAAATATTATATATTATATGGATTACTAATAAATATGTACATAAAAAGCTTCTGAAAAATTCACAGTAGTTCAATTATTAAATATTAGTAAAATGTTTAATGAATATTCAAATACAGGAATTATTAGTAATAAAGAATTTATAGATTGCTTTATGAAATTAATTGTTTTATCTGTAAGAATATAATTATAATAATTTATAAATTAATAATTTATTTAAAAAAAAATTTTTTTTTAAAGATATTACAATGAAATTCTCAATATATATATTCTCTAAAAAATTTTATAATTTTTTTCATTTAACAATATTCAATGAATAATAGATTGGTATGGAATATTTACCTGACGACTATATGAATACAGAAATTAATCAAATTAAACAAGTAAATTATATATTTATTTATGATACTATTTATATAAATTTTTTTTTTTTATTTTTTATAAATTATTAAAATATATATTTTATCATTTCATTATCATATTATGATAATAATATTTAGATTACAGATATATTAGATCCATTTGATACTGGACATATTAATTGGAGAAAGTTTATTATGAATCAATCAAGAGTATTACCAATTCCAAATGTTGAATATATAGTAAACTTAAAACAAGCTTACAAAAAATTACCTTCTTATCATAATGGAAAAGTAAATACATATAATAAATACTTAAATATATATATAAATAAATATTTAAGTATATATATATAACAAATCTCTTTTTTTTTTTTTTTCTATAACTTTATATAGATAACTAAAAGTGACTATTTATCAGTCAAATTATGGTATGAAGATATGGATGAAGAAGTAAATAATCAAACTATTACAATATATAAAAGATATAAAAACTTAAAAGATGCAATGTTCTGTAAAGTTTAATAATAAATATATTTAATAACATATATAATATAAATTTAATTCAAATTAATAATAATTAATTATTGAAATAAAAAATATCACTAAATAAAAAAAAATATTTATATATATATATATAATTTTTAATAGATTTCTTTAAGGTAGAAAATCCATTAGAAAACAGTGATATGAAATTTTTAATTGAATGTCAAAATGAAAAATTGAAAGGTTTTTATATATATTTATATAAATATTATACATCATTTCTTTAATGAACATAATACATATATATAGTATTAATAATTAATTAATAATAAAATAATAAAATATTAATATAAATATATGTACATATTATAGAAGAAGAAAAAGAAAATGAAGAAAAACTTAATGAAGTAGAAGATGATGTAAAGAATGAACCAGTAATCACAATATCAAATAATGAAAATAATAATAATAATAATAATAGTGATAATGAAAATAATTCAAATCCTGAAAATACTGATACAATAAATATTGCCAATAAAAATGAATCTGTACCTCCAAATGTTGAAAATCCTAATGGAAATATTAATAATAAAGTATCTTCAAGTTCATCATTACCTAAGAATGAAGAAGTTATAGATAATAATAATAATGATGATAATAATAATAATAATAATAATAATAATAATAATATATCATCTAATGAGGAATATATAATTAATGAAAAAGAACTATTTGATGTAACATCTTTCTTAATGTGTTGTTGTTGTGATACAAATCAAAAAGCTAGTATAGAAAAAGCATTTAATGTTATTTCTGATAATGGTCAAGTTACAGCTGAAGAACTTTATAATGTAATTGTTTTTTTTCTTTAATAACTTAAAGAAAAAACCTATGTATATACATATATTTATATATAAAGAGACAAAAAATATTATTATCCTTTTTAAATATAATTATTAAAAAAAAAAAAAATATATATATATATATATAATATATAGATTTATAATTATGGATTATATATTGTTGATGATAACTACTGGCATACAGAAAAAGAACCTGATATTCCATATCCAAAGGTATTTATTTTTAATAAAAACTATTATTTTATTTTATTTTATTTTTTATTTTTTATTTTTTTTCTTAATAAATAAAATATTAATAATTATATCTTTATTATTATAGGAACTATTTTATAAAATATTTGAAGATTTAAATGTTAATCCAGAAGAAAGAATTTCCTTTAATCAATTTATAAAAATAGCTGAAAATAATTATCCATCATTATTATCATGTCCATTTTATCAATTAGAGGTAATTTTATTTTAATTATTATATAATTTATATTTTATGACATAAAAATAATTTGTACTAACTAATATTTATATATTTATTATAATTCTAATTTTATTGTTTTTTATAAAAAAAAAAAAACCTTTTATTTTTTATTATTATTATAATACATTATATATTATTAAAGAAAATTGTAATTGATAAAAAATAATGCAAATATTAAACAATATTATTAAACAATCGCTTAAGAATTAAAAAATATATATTTATATATATATATATATATTAAAGTTTACTTGATAATAACAATTCTAATTTAAATTTAAAAGTTTATAAAATATATATACTATATAGATTAACATTTATATTTTTTAATGATTAACGAATTTTCTTTATAAATAAAATATATATATTATTATATAATTATTATATATAAAAATATAAAATCAAAAAATATCTTAATATTAATGTTTTTGTTTTATAATTAAATATTATATGATATAATAATTTTAATTTATTTAATAAACTATTTTATTTAAAACAATAAATAATAATAACAATAATGTTGATAGAATTACATATAATGTTAATAAATTTAAAAAATGTTAAAAAAAAATATCCATAATACACTTGATAAAATTTTTATATATTTCTAATTATTATTATTATTATACAATAATTATAAACTAATTTTTTTTTTTTTTTTAATTTTTTTTTATTTAATTTTTTTATTACTATTTTTTTTTTTTTTATTTTAAATTATTCTTTAACTTATTTTATTATAATAATAGATATGATTTCGAAGGGAAAAAAATTTATATATATTTAAAATTGATTTTTTTTTTAATAGATATATATAAAGATTAAAAGATAAAAATATTATAATTAATAGTCTTGATTATAAACATATCATACTTATAAAAAAATTATTTTAAAAGAAAATAAAACTTTAGATAAAACATTCGAAAAATATTTTGCAATTAATAAATATTCTTCATATATGCTTTCTATAATTCGATACTTTTTTTTCAATTTATCTGTTTTTTTTTTTTTTTATGAATTTTTGATTTATAAATTCTTTTTTTTTTTTTAGGATTCTTTTTACTTATTTTTTTTTTTTTTTTTTTTTTTTTTTTTTTTTGATTTTTTGTTTTGCTTTTAAAATTTATTTAATTTTTTTTTTTTTTTTTTTTTTTTTTTGATTCTATTTTTAATTAATATTATTATTTTATTTTAGTTTTGTATTGTTTTAATTTGTTTCGTATTTCAGTATATTTGAATATAAATTAATTATGCAAGACATTTTCCTTCTTATTTATTTTATTTTTCTTTTTAAAATAATATTATATTTTTGTAGAATGATAATTTTTTAAAAGGCAAAATGAGTTTCATATTATAATTAAATAATCTATAATAATACACAGTTTTTCTTTGATTTATCAGAACAACCTAATGCAACGAGAATAGCTTCATCAAAAACATTCTTTAAACCTTTTTGAGTTAAAGCACTACATTCAACATATTTTACGCACTTAAGTTCTTTAGCTAATTTGTGACCTTGTTCATATGTAATTGGGCGCTTACAGAACTTTCCTAATTTATCTAAAGTTGCTCTGTCATTACGTAAATCAATTTGAGTTCCAACTAATATTATAGGAACACCAGCACAATATGTTTGAATTTCTGGAATCCACTTTTGTCGTATATTATCAAAACTAGTTGGAATAACAACTGAA
>MCFG01000189.1:35000-37500 GCA_002104895.1 Anaeromyces robustus | reverse complement strand
AAATATTATAACGGATTTGAAAAAAGATACCTTGAAAAAAAGAAGCAATAATAATGAAAATGAAGACAAAAATGTTTTAAATGATAATATTTATAAAAAAAAAAAATTAGCTCATAACACTTATGATGGAAACTCCAATATTGAACATATAAAAAATTCAGACTTTATATATAGTATGAATAATTATTTATTTAATTATTATTTATTTACAATACTTAATAATATTTTATATAATTAATTTTTCATATATAATTATTTAATAATAATGATATTTATATATATATATATGTATAAATTATTAAAATATTTCTAACATAAAAATTATTTTAATAATTTATAATTTATTTTTTATTATTAATATATACTTTAATACAAATTATTCTTTTATTCAAGATATGTATTTTAATGATGTTCATAAGCAAAATAATAATAAATATATAAATTTTAATAATATTCAAAATATTATAACTGAAGTTTTAAATGAAAATATCAAATATGAATCTGTTATAAAATCTATAATTTATGACAGTTACAAAGAAAGTTTTTTGGATACTTTAAATAATTTACCATATTCTAAAAAAAATATTGTAATTAATAATAATAACAATAATAATACTAATAATAATAATAACAATAATAATACTAATAATAATAATACCAATAATAATAATAATAATAATTATAATAATAATAATAATAATAATAATAATAATAATAATAATAGTATAATTACAACACCAAATTATTCAAATAGTTCTCAAGAATCTAGTAATTATGAAAAAAATTTTACTAGTAAAAACAACAACAACAATAACAACAATAACAATAGACGTAGTTATAATAAGTTATATGACCCTGGATTTTCAATTAATTTAGGATTTGGGTTTATAGAAGATAAAAATTTGCCTTCAACTTCTAATTTATATCAATTACCAACTAGTTCATATGATTGGCAATATAATAACGACGATAAAAACATCACAAATACCAATAACACTAACGTTAGTAATAACAACAACATTAATAGTATTATTATTAACAACAGAAATCGTAATAATATTAATGATGATGATGATGATGGTAATAATAATGAAAATAGAATTAATAACAATAATAACAACAACAGCGATAATAATATTAATAATAATAATGAGAATGAAAATAAGAATGATAATAATAATGAGAATGAGAATAAGAATGATAGTAATAATAAGAATGATAATGTTAAAAAAGGAAATAAAAATAAACTAAAATTGAAAAATATTGATTCTTCAGATGAGGACTACATTGATAATAATTTAAATACAATATCATTAATTGATAATAATAATAATAATAATAATAATAATAATAATATCAATAATTTAAATTTAAATCAAGAGAAAAATATTAGTCAATGTAGTAATCATCAAAATGAAAATAAAATAATTTCCAAAGATATAGTATGTATTATTAAATAATTCAATATTATAAGAATATATTATTATAAATATTAATTTTTCTTGATTTATTATTTTATTTGTATTATTTTCTATTTTAATTAATATATATAATATTATTTTTGTTTCTATTAAAAAAGAATCAAAGTTCAGAAGAAAGTGATATTACAAAAAAAATTCTCAAGGATATTGATAAAGAACATAAATTATTAAAAAATACATTATTAGAAAAAATGAAAAAATTATTTAATAGGGAAAAACAAATTGAAAAGAATAAACTAGAAATTGAAAAATGTTATTTCAATAAATATAATAATATAAATGGTATATATAAATAATTAATTTATTGATATTCTTATAAATAATAAAATCTTGATATTTATTAATATAAAATATATTATTACTGTAACCAATTAAATATTTTAATTATATATATTCATATTTAATTTTAATTATAAATATTTTTAAATAATTTTAATATATATATATATATATATATAGAAATTTATGAAAATGATTATAATATGAGAGAGCAATGTGTAAGTTTGTCAAGATTTTCAAATTATTTTAAAAAATTATCACAATATACCCATTTTCGTACAATTGCGACAATTAATTATGTTGATAATTTCTTAAATAATACAAGTTGTATTGTAAGTGCTGTTGAATTTGATAAAAATGATGATTTTTTTGCTTCAGCTGGTGTATTAAAAAAAATTAGAATATATGATTTTAATCAAGTTATTGTTAATTATAGAGATCTATATCAAAATACATATGAAGATTATGAAGATATAGAAAATAAAGTTGATAAAATTATTTATCAAGAAAATAATCATCATTCAAATCGTAGAAAGGGAAAAGAACATTCATCAGAAGTATTTGATGAATCTTCTACAATGACACAAAATAATAACATATCAATATATAATAATAATAATAATAATAATAATAATAATAATAATAGTAATAGTAATTCATCTCTCTTATCAAATTTATCTTATATGACATCCCTTCCAAATAAAATACCTTTAACCTCAATATTATTAAATCCAGAATTT
>MCFG01000189.1:15000-32500 GCA_002104895.1 Anaeromyces robustus | reverse complement strand
AATGTTATATCATTTTAAAAAAATTAAATAAAATAAAATAAAGTAATTAATAATAATAAATAATATAGTTTTATTATTTAACGTTCTTATCAAATAATTAAATAATTATATACTATTAATTTAATAAGCAATAAAAAAAAATTTTATCAGAGTTTTTTTACTGATAAGAAAATTAAAATTTTTTTTAGATTCCATAAAAAAAGAAATAAAGATTAGAATAAATATAAAATTTTTACAGAAAAAATGATTTCATTAATTTTTAATTATTAAATCATATTTATTAAATTATAACACCTATTAAATTTAATATGTCATAAACTTTAAGTAAAAAAAAAATTATATATATATAAAGTTTATTAATATAATTTTAATTTTTTTTTTTTCTGTTTTAAAATATCAATTTAAAATTTACAAATTATAAAGGTATTTAATCCATCTATATATTTATTTATAAAGAAATGAAAGAAGAAGAAAGAAAAAAATAAATAAATAAAATATGAAAACGAAAAAAATATTAAAAATTTTTATGATTCATTTATATAATACTTTTACATGTTTTAATATTGAAATGATTGAAAACATGTAATAGAATTGAAATTTCATTCAATGTTTCATCTCTTTATTCTTAAAATATTTTTTTTCCCATTTCTTTTTTTTTAAATAATAATAATAATAATAGTTTTAATAGTTTTAATATATCATAATTTTGAACATTAATAGAATAACAAATAAAAATAAATAATTGTTTTTTTTTTAAAAAAAAAATAATACTTTTTAGTTTTATCTATATTTTTTTTTTTCGAGGCACATTTATCAATATCTTTATAATTTTATTATTTATTTGTTTATTTATTTTATTATTAAAATATAAATTTTTAATTTATTAATATTATTAATTATATAATATTTTTAAAATCACATTTATTAAAATTAAAATTATCACTTATTTTTTTTTTACCTATTTAAATTATATTAATATTTATCATATTTATTATATACAAAAAAGATGACTGATCCAGGATTACCACACCCACAACCAACTCGTTCTTTCTGGTTAATTGATAATCCACTTTCTAACCATAGAACAACAGTTTCTTTACCAGGTTGTGCTGATATAGTTATTTTAGGAGCTGGTATAACAGGTAAATTAATATACTGAGAGAAAAAAAAAAAAATCAAATTTATCGATTTATTATATATAAAATTCCAATTTCACATAATATATAATCACAAATTTTAAAATAAAATAAATATGAATATAAATATATTTATATTATTGTAAATGAAAAATATATAAAATCCATTATAAAGAATATCAATCTATTAGTGTTTTCTTTAAAACAAAGTTTATTAAAATGTATAAATGATAATGAAAAATGAAATAAAAGGAAAAAAAATACATATAAAAAGTAAAAGATGTATTAGAATTAAGCAATTTATTATTACAATTTATTTATAAATTAAAATTTATAAATAATTTTTAAAAACGATTTTAAATTTTCGAAATTAAACGAACAAACAAACAAACAAAAGAACAAATTTAATTGTTTATTAATAATGTTTTACTTCTTTTTTTTTATTTCTTCAAAGAAAAAAAATAATTATTAAAACTTTATATTAATTTCAATTACATTATTTTACTTTACATGTAAATATTATATATATATATATATTTATATTTATAATTTAAAATTAAAAGGTGCTTCTGTTGCTTATCATTTAACAAATCTTGATACTGAAGGAAAATCTTTATTATGTTTAGATGCTAGAGCTGCTGCTGGTGGTGGTAAATAAAAAGAAATATATATATATAATTTTTTTATGTTTTTAGTTTATTAATAATTGTTATTTTAAAATTTCATTATTATTAATAATTATATATATATATATCGTATTAAATTAATTATAAATATTTCATGTAATATTTTTTTTTCATATTTTTCACATATGTATAGCTTCTGGAAGATGTGGTGGAAATGTAATTTTTGAAAATCATGATATTTTTAATTCTATAAACAAATTTTCAATATTTAATATATAAATTTACAATTTTTAAATCATATAAATATAATATCAAAAAATTCTGATGGATTCCAAATATATAATAAATTATAAAAAAAAAAAAGTAAAAAAATAAGTAAAAAATCCTCATAATCATTTTAATTATTAATACAATACATTTTAATATTATAATAAATATAATGAAATATAGATGACCAACTCAACTTACAGATACTTTAAATATGATATGAAAAAGTAATATTTTTATAAAAAAAATTTTAACTATATAGATTATTAAAATATTTATAATTAAATAATTATTGTATAATTAATATATGCATTTTATAAAGATATGGATTAGATATTGCTAAAAAACTTAGAGTTTTTGAATTAGAAACTGTATCAGCTTTAAAAAAGCTTATAAAAGATCATGGATGGGAAAAGAAAGTTGAATTAAGAGAAGGTGGTACAGTTCATGCTTATCTTACTGATCTTGAATTTAACGAAGCCATTGAAAATATTGAAGAAATGAGAAACCAAGGTCTTGGACATGAACTTGTTATTTGGGATCGTTTAGAAACCGTCAAGGTAAAATAAATTATTTATTAAATATAAATAAAAAAAATAAAAAAAAAATTATAATATTCATATAATTTGTATATATATATATTATATTTATATTATTATTTATTATTGTATTGTTGCAATTATTACTGTTATATTGTTGCAATTATTATAATTATTAATTATTATTATTATTAACTATTACTTATTTATTTATTTATTTATTTATTTATTTATTTTTTATTGTATTTCAATATTTATTTTAATAATTTATTTATTTATTGTATTTCAATATTTATTTTAATATTTATTTATATATATTTAATATATTTCAAAAAAATTATTATTATTATAATAATAATAATAATAATAATATAATAATAATAATAATAATAATAATAATTTGTTAAATAATATTTAATTTTAAATACAATAATCAACAAAAATTAATCCTGGAAATACTATATAATAAATGCAATAAATGCAATAAATACAATTTTAAAAAATTCAAATTTATATAATTAAATAATATAATATAAATAGAAAACTCATGGTGAAGATTTTGTTGGTGCTGTTATGAATCCAAATGGTTCACAACTTTCACCATCAAAATTAACAATTCAATTATTACAATTAGCTCTTAAATCAGGTTATTTCAACTTACAAACTTATACACCAGTTCAAAGTATTACTCCATATACTGCTGAAAGTGCTCCAGCAAGCATTGATATTTCTTCCTTAAAGGGTCAACCAAAATGGATCATTAATACTAATCGTGGTTCTGTTATTTGTAGTAAAGTTATTCATTGTACTAATGGTTATTGTGCTCATTTATTACCACAACTTCGTGATTGTATTGTTCCAGTACGTGGACAAATGATGATTACTATTCCATCTTCTATACCTCGTTTATGGCCATTTGGTATAAGTATTAATCGTGGTTATATTTATGGATGGCAACGTAATGATAATATGGTTATTCTTGGTGGAGCAAGAGGTGAAGCTGGACCAGAACTTGAATATAATTGTTCAGATGATTCAGATATTAATACTGCTATTGATAGAAAATTAAGACAATTCTTACCAACTCATTTTGGTGATATGGTAAAATCACCAACAAAAATTATGATGACATGGGCCGGTATTATGGGTATGTCCAATGATGTATTAAATCTTCCATGGGTTGGACCAATTCCTGGTTTAAGATGGGAAGGTCAATATATTTCTGCTGGTTATCATGGTCATGGTATGCCAAGAGCTTTCCATTGTGCTAAAGCTGTTGCACAAATGGTTTTAGGTAGTAAACCAGATGTTCCAGGTTGGATGGATGAAATGCTTCCATCTAAAAAAACTGGACCAACTATGAAAGATTGGGCAAGAAAAGAAGATTTATATAAAATTATGCGTATTGAAGATGGTTTAGCTGAAATGGAAAGAAGAAAAGAAGAAGAAGATTCAGATACCTATGCTGAACCAGAAATTAAATCAAAATTATAAGTTTTTTTTTTTTTTTTTCCTAATTTTTTTTTTTCCTTATCATACCATTTTTAATTCCTTATTCTTTTAATTTTTCTTTTCTTTTCTTTTCTTTTATTAATTAACTTTTTTTTTAAAAAAAAAAGATCTTTCTTAATTTATAATAAATAAATAAATAAAAAATAAATTTAAAAAAAAAAATATTAGAAATTAGAAAAAAAAAAAAAAAAGGATGAAAGAAAAGAAAAGAAAAAAGAATAGAAAAGAAAGAATAGTATTAACTATAAATTAAAAAATAATATACATACAAATTTACCTATTAAAAAAAAAATTCAATAATAACAATAATAATAACAAAAAGTATTATTATACATACAAAATATATTCGTATATATGCACATATAAAAAAAAAAAAAAAAAAAAAAAATATTGTAATAAAGTATAATTTTTTTTTTTTTTTTTAAATTATAATATTGAATACATTATTCTATTATTTTGTTTCCTTTTATAAAAATAAAATAAAAATAAAAAAAATATAATAAAATAAAAATTATATAATAAAAAAAAGAAAAAGAAAAAAAAAGTTAATGTTAATATAAATAAAATATATAAATATAAATACATAAATACATAAATATATAAATATATAAATATATAAATATATAAATATATAAATATATAAATATATATAAAAGTACTTATAAAATTTATATAAAATCTATGAATAAAAAAGATTAAAATTAAAAATTTTATCTTTATTTCAATAATATATTAATATAATAACAATTTAATTAAAATTGAAATAGAAATATTTTATGCAAAAAATAAACTACTTTTCACTTTTAAATTTGAAAATTATTTAGTATTTGTACAACCTTGAGCAATCAGATTTTTTTTTTTTTTTATTGGTTGAATTTAATCATTTTAATCATTCCTTCCGATATAAAATATTTTATATATGAAGGAAAGAAAAAAAAAAAAAAATAATATTAAATAGTATAAACTAACCAACGCTATATATAATATGAAAAAAAAAAAAAACAATAATTTTTTTTTAAAATTTATATATATATATATATATCGTTGGTTAATTTTCAGGATTACAGTCATTACTTAATTCTATATAAAACAATTCTGTATTTTTTTTAAAACAATTCATGTTCATTTAATAGAATAATACCTCTATTTTAATAAAAAAACTTAACAATAATTTATATGATTTATATATATATATATATATATATATTTAATATAAATTAAAATAATCAGTTTAAAATAGTATTTAAATGATTGTATAAAATTTTCTTTAATATTTAAAAATATATTTTATTAGAACATAAATTTGTAATACATGAACCAATATGCATCATTTAAAGTAGCAAATTATAATATGATTTATATTTATATATATATATATTTAATATAAATTAAAATAATCAGTTTAAAATAGTATTTAAATGATTGTATAAAATTTTCTTTAATATTTAAAAATATATTTTATTAGAACATAAATTTGTAATACATGAACCAATATGCATCATTTAAAGTAGCAAATTATAATAAGATTAAGTTACATATTAGATATAATATTTTTTAACAATTTTTGTAATAGTAATAAGAAGAATAAAAATGAATAATATATAACTTTATATGATAATAAATTATAAAACATAAAACATAAACATACGTTTAAACAAAATAAGTTAATGTTAAAAAATTAATTGGTTTTAATATTAATTGCTAAAAAAATTGTTAATTACTGACATTTTTCATTCAAAATTATATTTTTTATTATAAATCTTAATAATTATTATTTAATATATAAAAAGAGAAAATTTTTATATTTTATGATAAATATTATTTAATGTACTTTTTTTTTTTTTTTGAGAATTTTTACTCAAAAAGTATATAAAAAAGAAAAATAAAATAAAATTCTTTTTTTTTTTTTTTTGACTATATTAAAATTGATATAATAAAATATTTATTAATAAATTTATTATCCATAAAACTAAATGGATTATCTATTAATTATAAACTTTATATAATATTAAATCAATTATTTTTATTTTTTTAAATGAAAAAAAAAAATGTTTACATTTCATCAAAATAAAACAAAAACAAAATTATTATATAATTATTTATTATTATTATTATTATTATTATTATATTATTATTATTATTATTATTATTTTATAAAATAATGAAAGGTTAATTTTTTAATATAATATAAAAAGTAATTTATTGAAAAAAAAAAAAAAAAAAAATTTTTTGTTTTAATGACTGTTAATAGTAAAACAAAAAAATTTTTTTATTCGTCGGAGTTATTTAATGTATAAATCAAGAATTATAAATTATAATATGATATTAATATATATATATATTTTATTAATATAGTATTAATTAGAAAAATACTTTTTTTTTTTAATAATTAAAAAAAATTATTCAAATGAACTAAAATTATTAAAATTATTAATATTTTTCAGCAGCAATTTTTTAATACAATTAATCAAAATAAAAAAAAAAATGAATTAATATTATAATATTAATAATAATAATAATAATAATAATAATAATAATAAATAAAAATAAGATCAAATACTATAAATTATTATTTTTTTTAAATGAATACTTTTTTTTAATAATAATTATAATAAATAAAAAAAAATAATTATTATTATTGTTTTTTTTTTTTTTTGTTTTTTTTTTATGATTTGTTGAATTTTTATATACATAGAAGCAAAAAAATTATATAAATACATAAATACATTCACTTAAATAATCTATAATAATAATTTATAATTATTATTATTTTTTTTTTAATTTATTATCTTTTATTTTTATTTTTTTTATAATATACCTATAATTGTTTTTTATTTTTTTATTTATTCTTTTCTTAATTAAATATTATTAAGAAAGAATAAAACTAATAATAAAATTAGCCCTATATGATTATGCCACAGTCTTCTTCCCGTTCTCTCCAAGGTAATTACCAATCTAATGGTACACTAACGAGAGGAGCTTCATCAAATATTTCTTCTTCAAATATAAATGGAAGTAATGGTAGAATTCATGGTTCTATTTTATCTGTTGGTGAAAGAGATTTTCCAAATCAAAAACCTCAACTTCCAACTATTTTATTTAATGTTACTAAAAAGGAACAAGCAACACCATCTAATGGTTTTAAACTTTTTCAAAGAAGATTAAGAAATTCATACAAAGTTTCATTGTAAATAATTTATATATATAAAAAAAAATATATATATATATACAATATATAATATATCTATATATGATTAAAAAAAGAATTTATATAATAATATAATATATATAACTTTTAAATTATTTTTATTCTTATTAAAAAGATAAATTATAGTATATAGTAATATTAATAATAATAATAATAATAATAATAATAATAATAATAATAATAATAATTTTTGCTAATATTTATGAACTATAGAATGAGTCATTAATATTATATTATTATATTTACAATCATAAATAGTTATTATTATTAATAGAAATAACTAAATAATTATTACAAATATAATTATAAATACATATATATATAAATATTATTATTTTGCATATATATTAACTATTAAATATATTATCTCTCTTTTTATAATAATATATTTATTATAATCAAAAAAATATATATATATATATATATATTTTTTTTATCAATATGAATTTTTACATTATATATGATTTTCAAAAATCGAAAAATAAAATAAAAAAAAATTATTTTATATGTTAATTTAGAAATAAAGAAGAATTAAATACAGCAAAATTACAAGATGTCAAATTATTAATTTTTGGTGGACCAAGAGAAAAATTTACAACTTCAGAAGTAAATAATAGTTTATAATATTAATATATATATATAATATATATATTTATTTATTTATTTATTTATTTATTTACATAATATAATATAATATATATATCATCATTTTTTTTTTTTGTATAATAAATATAATTAATGGAAATAATTATTTTACACATTTATGATAATGATAATATTTTTATATACTTTGGATAAATATTAATCAAAAAAATAAAAAATAAAAAAAAAAAAAAAGTTTTCAGCACTTAAAACATATATAGAAAATGGTGGTTCAATATTTTATATGACTGGTGAAGGTGGAGAAAATCAATATAATACAAATTTTAATTATTTATTAGAAGAATATGGTATCATGACAAATTTAGGTAATCATTTATTCTCTTTTTTTTTTGAAAAATATATTAATCATACCCTGCCTATATATAAATAAAAATAACATATAAAAATAAAATAAAACAAAATAAAATAAAAAAAAAATAAAATAAATCAAAATAAAATAAAATAAAATAAAATTTTACAAATAAATATATAATTATCAAAAAAAAAAGTTTCTTTATAATAGCATATTATTATATGAAAATATTATCTTTTAAATTAAATTATAATAATAATAATAATAATAATAATAATAATAATAATAATAATAATAATAATAATATAATATATCTATCTATATATATAATATAAAGATGCTGTTACTCGTACTGTATATTATAAATATCATCATCCAAAGGAAGTTTTTATTGCAAATGGTATTTTAAATAGAGAAATTAATAGAGCTGCTGGTAAAAAAATAGGAACATTATCCTATTATTCTTCTAATACTACATTAAATAATATGCCAGGTTCAGAAAATGGAGGTGGTGGTTTAATTGGTATTGATATGCCTAATTCTAATGGAAATAATAAATCAGTAAATTATGAATCAAATTATTTTAATCCAAAGTAAAAATTAAATTAACTTATATTTATATATATATAAATATATAGAGAGATAGATAGATAGATATATAGATAGATATATTAGTCATTTTTTTTTAATTTAATAATAATTATTGCAAACATAATAATAATAATTTTATGACTACAATTATTAATTAATCAATCCAGAACAAAACTATTATTTTTATTTATTATAATAATAATATTATTAATAATAATCATAAAATAATATACTAAAAGTCAACAATAATTTTATTATAATTCTTTTTTATTATTATTATTATTTTTAACATAGTTATCTTTCAGTAGTCTACCCTTATGGTGCAACTTTAAATGTTCAAAAACCAGCTATACCAATTCTTTCTTCTGGTAATGTCTCTTTTCCATTAAATAGACCAGTTGCTGCTTTTTCAGTTGATCCTGTAATTTTTAATATTATATATATATAAAATAGTATAATTGGAAAATTTTTATAGCGTTTAATAAAATTTTCTATTATAATTATTATTAATTATTATAATTATTTTTTTAAAAAAATAAATAAATAAAGGTGGGTTATGGTAAAGTTGCTGTTGTTGGATCTATATTAATGTTTTCTGATCAATATATAGATAAAGAAGAAAATGGAAAATTCCTAGATGTCATTATTCAATGGCTTACTACAGGTATTTTCTAAAATTAATATTTCTAAAATTAATAATATACATATATATATAATTAATAAATAATTTTAAATTTTTATTAACTTTTCTTTTTGTTTTTAATTATTTTCCCTTAACTTTTAAATTATTATTTATATTATTATTATTATTAAATTTTTTTAATAGATAAAATCGAATTAAACAGTATCGATGCTAATGAACCAGATGTATTTTTCTTTTTCTTTTTCTTTTTCTTTTTCTTTTTTTTTTTTTTTTTTCTATTTTATTAATACTAGAAAATATCAATTAATAAGTTTTTTTTTTTCTTTTCTTTTTTTTTAATACTATTTAATAAAATAAATATATATGTATATATATTTAATTTAATTTATAAAGATTGCTGATTATCATTATTTACCAGAAACTATACAATTATCTAATACATTGAAATCATGTTTACAAGTAAGTAAAATAATAAATTCTTAAATAAAATTAAAAGTATATATAAAAATAATTTATAAAGATATATAAATATAAACCAAACCATATAAATATATATTATAATAATAAATAATAAAATATTTTCATTAAAAATTCATTATAAAAAAGGAAAGTGATGAAATACCTAAAGATTTTACCACTATGTTTGATACAAGGTTATTCAAATTAGATACAAGTTTAATACCTGAAGCTATTAAGCTATATGATGTAGGTTTACTTTTATTTTATTTATTATTTATTTATTTATTTATTTATTTATTTTTTGAAATAATAATAATAATAATGATAATAAATGATGTTTTTTAATCATAACATTATATAATTATAATTATAATGACTATAAATAATAAAAGTTAAGTAATTTAAAAATTATCATAATTTATTAAAATTTTTTTAAATTATTATTTTAAATTTACAAAAAATAGACAATTCATCTTAAACATGAACCATTAACTTTAATTCAACCTCAGTTCGAAACTCCATTACCACCTCTTCAACCAGCAGTATTTGCACCAGTACTTAAAGATTTACCACCACCAGCATTAGATCTTTTTGATCTTGATGAAAACTTTGCAAGTGAAAGAGTTCGTCTTGCTCAGCTTACTAATAAATGTAATTATACATATATATATATACATATAACTTATTGAAATTAAAATTCTATTATAAATCAATATATATAATATAATTTCAAAATATTTAATAATAAAAAAAAAATTTTTATTATTTCATTATAAATATTATAGGTTCTGATAAAGATTTAGAATATTATATATGGGAATGTGGAAAGATATTAGGTGTAATGGATAAATTAGAAGAAGAAAATAAAGATGCAAGACATGTATTAGAATATATATTTAAACAAATAGTTAGTTGGAAAAAATTGAATCAAGAAATATAAAAAAAAAAAAAAGAAATATTGAATATATATAAAAATATATAAATATATCTCTTTTTTTCTTTTTTCTTTTTTTTTTATTATTATTATAAAATTTCAATTGTCTCAATATACTATTAAATCATATACATAATTTTTTATAATTTTTTATAATAATAATTATTTATATATTTTAATTTTCTATTATTGTTATTTTACACAAAAAATAATTTATAAATATCTAAAATATTTTTGAATGAAATAATTTAAATTAAAATAAAATAAAGTAAAATAATAAAAAATGAAAATAAAAAAAAATTCTTTTCTAATTTATAAAAATATATTTTTATTATGTAAAATTAACAATTATATCCTTCTTTTATTATATATATTTAATGATTATAGATCAAATTTTTTTCGATTCGATTTTTCATTATAAAAAAAAAAAAAAAAGTTTTGACTTTTATAATTAAATTAATTAACCAATAATAATTATTTAACTTTAATTAAAAATTATTCCTAACTAAAAATTTTTAAAAGTTTTTTTTTTTTTTTTGTTTATTTGTTTGTTTGTTTGTTTCATAAAATAAAGTAAAATAAACGATGAATGATGAATAATGAATAATGAATAATGAAAGATGAATGATGAAAGATGAATTGATTCATCTTCTCTTTTTAAAAAAAAAAAAAATAATTTTTAATTATTGTTACACAAAAATTTTTTATAATATTCTAATATATATATAACTTTTTTTTTTTTTTTTTTTTTTTTTTTAAACTTTAATAAAAAAACGAAACAATTAAAAAATATAATAATAAAATAATAAAACATAATAATTAAAAAATAATAAAATAATTTGCGGTTACTTTTACTTTACAATTGAAATTAATAATAAAAAAAATGACCAAATGTATTTTTTAAATATATAATTAAATATTTTAAGGTTTGTAAATTAACAATTTTTTTAAATATAATTATTATAAATAAAATCTATAAAAAAATTATTAAATAAATATATAATTATTATTATTAATATACAATGATTAATTAATAATAATAATTAATAATAATAAATAATAAATTTTATATATAACTTTGTAATAATAATAAAATATAATAAAATATACATTTTCATTTTCATATTATTTATTTATTATATTTATTTATTCATTCATATTTATTTATTTATTTATTTATTTGTTTATTTATTTATTTATTTATTAAATCATATTTTCTTTTTTAATATTTTCTTTTTTATTATTAATTAAGGTTTAAAAAAAAAAAGTAAAACAAAAGAATACAAAAAACAAAATTTATTATTATTTAAGGTTTAATACTAATTTTTAATTTATCCATTATTAAATTAAATTTGAATGTCATCCTTAATTTTAATAAAATAAAGTTTTTTTAAAATAAAGAATCACGATTTACAAAAAAAAATTAATTTTAATTAAAATTAAAACCTTAATTATTAATATTTTTGATTTAATATCATAAAATTAAACAACATATAAAGTAAACATATAGGTTAGGTAATTTTTTTTTTTCATATCCAAAGTAAAGTGAAAAGAATTAAGAAATGAGTAATTAATCTTTCTAACTTTTTTTTTTTTTTTATTTTTATAAAACTAAAAATAAGTTTAATTATCGTCAAATGTTAGTGTATTTAAATAGAAAAAAATAATGATTAATTAATTATTAACTATAGTTAAATAATCATTAAATAAGAATTAATTATTTATTAACTATTATTTATTAATTATTACATACTTTATCTTTTAATAGTTGAATATCTTAAAAATAATTTAAAAAAGAAAAGTTTTCTTTTTTTACATTTTTATTAAATTACTATTAACACAATTCATTAATTTTAAATTTTTTTAGTTTTCTTAAACAGAGTCTATAGGTGAAAACAATTTCTATTCATTTATGAATTCAAGTTTTTTTCTTTCATAACTATTTGCTAAATTAAGAATAATACAAAATAAAACGATAATAAAAGAGTTTTTAGTCTTTTTATTATTTTATTTCTTTCTTATTTACAATAAAATCATGTGTAAATATAAAAAACTCTTTTTCTACATTATTTTTCTATTCTTTTTTCATTTATTGATAAAAATAGAATTAAAAAATATTATTGTTATTATTGTTATTATTATATTAAAAATTATTGTTATCATTTATTTTATTTATTTATTTATTTATTTATTATTTATTTATTATTTATTTATTTATTATTTATTTATTTATTTATTTATTAATTTATTTATTTATTTATTTATTTATTTATTTAATATTTTTTTTTTTTACATATAATTAATTAGAATACTTCAATATATTATATATTAAACTTGTAAAATATATTATAATTTATATCAATATATTGGTTATTACTTTTATATTTATTGAATCCTTGTTTAAATATTTTATTATAAAATAAAGTTTGATTTTTCATTTTAATATAAAAAAAAACAATTACTATTTATTATTAATCATAAAATAATATAAATAATATACTGTAATATATATAAAACAATAAAATAATATATGTTAATTATAATTAAATTGTAATTATAATTAGTTTTTAATATTATTATTGTGTGTGGTAAGCAGATTAAAAAAAATGAATAATAATAAAAATAAATAAATAAATAAATTCATAAATTTTATTTTGTATTTTTGTATTAATATTTAATAAATATTATATTTAATAAATATTATAATTATAATTATAATAATAATATTATAATAATAAATATTATAATAAATTTTTTTTATTTTTCAATTTTTTATTTTTTCTTTTCTAAAGTTTTTTTTTAATTAGAAAATTAAAAAAAAAGAAAATAAATTAATTGGAAAAAGTTTTTTTTTTTCTTTTTTGAAAATATAAAATAAAGTTATTATTTGATATAATAAACTAAAAATAAAATAAAAAGTAAAATAATTTCTCTCTTTATTAAATAAATAATTTTTATATATACAAGGTAATAAAAGGTTTATTCAATAAATCTTTTTTTTTTTTGAAATGTCATCAAAATATTAAAAATCGAAATTGGAATAATATAATAATTCTTTGAATAATATAAGAATTCTTTTTTTTTTTTTTTTTTTTTTATTTCAAAATTAAAAAAAAAAAATAAAAATAAAAAAAAAATAGAATATATAAATAATTAAATAATTCAAAAATTTCTATACATTATTTATTATATAACTACAGTAAATAATAATAATAATAATAATAATAATAATAGTAATAAATTATTCAATTTTAAAGATTTTTATTGAAATAAAATATAATAAAATGTTTACAAAAATGTTAAAAGTAACTAAAAACAAATTTTTTGTAATATGAATTATTAAAGCAATAAAAAAACAAAAAAAAAAAAAAAAGAAATTCTTATAGTATAGTAGAATTATATATAATGTAATAAAAATATATTAATAATTAATAATGAAAAGATTACAAGAAAGAAAGAAAGAAAAAAAAAAAACTAAATATTAACATATTAAGAAAAGTAAAACTATATATAAATAATAAAAAAATAAATGTACTTATTAATATATATTATTTTTTAATAAATAGAAAAATAATAATGCGCTGGTTGCAATTATCTTCCGCAACTCTTCTCCTTGCTTCTGCTGTTAAAGCTTGGGAATGGGATTGGGCTGTATCTGGTGAAGCCAGTATGACTCACGTAAATATTAAAAAATAAAAATATTAATAAATAAAAATAATAATCAATAATATAAAATTAATTATGTCGGTACTAATTATAATAAATTATTAAATAATAATAAAAATAAAAATAAATTATTATATATATATATACATTTTTCATAATAGTATGAATTAAATGGTGGTGGTGGTTCATGTAACGTTAGTGCTATGGGTAATGCTGCCGGTCCAACTGCTGCTATTAGTGGTTTATGTATGTTTTAATATAAAAATACATCAAATATTAGTATTTATTTACAAATTTATAACTTAATAATTTATTATTATTAATATATTATATTAATGTTTTTTTTTATATATATATAATTATATTATATATTA
This sequence comes from Anaeromyces robustus, assembly GCA_002104895.1. Taxonomy (NCBI): domain Eukaryota; kingdom Fungi; phylum Neocallimastigomycota; class Neocallimastigomycetes; order Neocallimastigales; family Neocallimastigaceae; genus Anaeromyces; species Anaeromyces robustus. The sequence goes on along the minus strand of MCFG01000189.1, from coordinate 17,590 downwards.
TACATTATTATTATAATATCATATATCCTATTATATATCTTTATATTATTATTTTATATATTATAATCTATATATATTATTATTATTATTATTATTATTATAATATTATATATTATATTTTTTATATTTTCATTTATTATTGAAAAAAAAAAACTTGTATATAAACCAGCTTATGGTTCATGGAGTGGTTTAGGTGGTGGTCCAGCTTGTGGTCTTTGCTATGCCTTGACGGTTTATGGTAGTTACGATGGACAAGCTGATCCAGCTTTATTCCCAAAATGTTCAATTGTTGTTCGTATTACTGATCAATGTCCATATCCAGATAATAAAGAATGGTGTCCAGGACCAGAACAACCAGAATCTGGTATATATTATAAATAATTATATATATTATATATATATATAAATAAATTTAATACTTATTTTTATATATATATTTTTTTATTTGAAAATAATTTTTATAATATTTATTAAATTAATAAAGAAAAATTCTTAAACCCACGTGGTATGAGATATCACTTTGATATTAACATTTCTAGTGGTCAAGGTGAAGCCCGTGAATGGTTCCCACGTGATGCTTCTGGTAATCTTTTAGGTACTGGTAAAGTATACTTCCAAATGGTTTCATGTAGAGAATGGAGTGGTTGGAAATATGGTGCTAAGGTAAAAAAAAAATTGATATGATAATATAAAATAATATATATATATAATTATGAAATATCACTTAATTTATTTAATAAAATAATGTTATTTTCTTTAATAAAATAAATAACATTATATTTGAAATTAATATATATATTTATTATTAATATTTATTAAAAAAATATTAACATATATAAATATAATTATATATATATTATTATAATGTTTTCTTTTTTTTTTTTTTTAATATAAAAAAATAATATTAAAATAATAGAATATTACTACCTTAAAGGATGAAACATGGGGTTGTATTGCTTTAGATCCGTAAGTTTAACTAAATAATAAATAATATATTATAATTATAATAATAAATAAATATCTAAATATATATTTATAAATTATATATATTTATATATTTATATATTATGTAGAGGTTATGATGGTGAAGGTATGTGTGGTACTCCAGATCCAAATGATCCATTAGCTGGTAATGCTAATGCTAAAACTACTCTTCCAACTAACTTCCCATTCTTAAAGGATAACGGATATGTTTTACCAGATGATGAAGGAAATGAAGAACCAAATACTAAAACCAAAACTACTACTACTACTACTAAGAAATCAGAACCAACTAATGGTGCTACTTGTTGGTCTAAAAGTATTGGTTACGAATGTTGTAAAGAAACTACTACTGCTATTTATAATGATGAAAATGGTAAATGGGGATATGAAAACGGAGATTGGTGTGGTATTGTAGAAGAATGTAGTGGTTCAGAATGTGATGATACAAAATGTGCTGGTTACCCAGAATATCCATGCTGTAAAGGTTGTGATATTTCTTACAGTGATGAAAGTGGTGATTGGGGTGTTGAAAATGGCAAATGGTGTGGTATTAAAGCTTCCTGTAATGGTTCTAATGCTGTTACTCCAACTAAAACTTGCTTCTCTGAACCAGATTATCCATGCTGTAATTCATGTAATATTGTTGAAACCGATGCTCTTGGAAGGTAGTATTAATCTCTATATTTTAAATATAATATAGCATATTTAATATTTTGAATATAAATTTGAAAAATATATATATATATTTATTTATTATTTATATATTAATTTGTTTAATTTTTATATATTTTTTAAATTTATAAATATATATTAATTTTTTTTTGTTTTATACATACAATATATATATATATCTATATAAATTAAAATTATTTTTTCTTTAGATGGGGTGTTGAAAATGGTGAATGGTGTGGAATTCCAGATTCTTGCTCAACTAAGGAAAAACGTGCTGGTTTCACCATTCTCCCAGTATGTCACAACCCATTACCAACTTGTGTAGCTTTATATGATCAATGTGGTGGTGAAGGTTACTTCGGTCCAACTGAATGTTGTAAGGGAAAATGTACTAGCCAAGGACCATAGTAAGTTTTAATTTATATAATATTTATATAATATTTATAAAAAAAAAAAAAAAGTAATATTAATTATAAATAATGATATCATTCTAAATCAACTTTTTTATATATTATATAATAATAATAATAATTATAGCTATTCTCAATGTGCAGAATAAGAAATTTGCATTATTAGAACAAAAATTATTTTTTTTTTTTAAATATTTTATAATGAATTTTGATAATTTATTATAAAAATATATTAATAAATACTAATTATATGTATGAATAAATAAATATATATAAAGCAACGTAAATCATTATTTTTTTTTTATTAAAAAATTAAAAAAAAAAAAAAATTATTACTTATTTTATAAAATAAAATAAAAATAAAATAAAAAAATTAAAAAAAAAAAAAATTATCACTTATTTTATAAAATAAAATAAAATAAATATAAAATAAAAAAATTAAAAAAAAGAAAGAAAGAAAAAAAAAAGCAATAAAAATAAATACAAAAAATTACAATAAAAATTTAAATTAAGGATAAAAAAAT
>MCFG01000189.1:0-10000 GCA_002104895.1 Anaeromyces robustus | reverse complement strand
GATAAATTTAATCAAGTAATTATTGATGAATCTAAATATTATTCAGATTTTATTTTAACAATATATCCTGATGATATTAGTGAAGATATTGAAATAGAAGGAAATTCTTGTAATTTTTCAAAAGGTAAAAAAAAAAATAAATAAATAGATAGATACATCAAAAAGAAAAGAAAAGAAAAGAAAAAAAAAATATATATATATATATATATATATATCTACAATAAATTATATAAAAAATAATATATTATATATTATAATTTTATTTATTTATTTATTTATTTATTTATTTATTTATTTATTATTATTTTTTCGGTTTTGTTTTCTTTTTTATTAAATTTAGGAAAATGTGAACTAAATAATTTTAAAATTTTTTCTGAAAAACCAATATCAATTAATGTCATAGCATCTATAGAAAATAATAAAATTAATTTTAAAAATGAAGAATTAAAAATTGATATTGTTGATTGTAATGATAATCAAATAAAATTATATAATGAAAAAAGATTTTATTATTGTCAAGATCCTATTTGTGATGTCACTTGTCCTGTTTCTGAAGGTAAAGCAATGTGTAAAAAAGGTGATTTTGATAAAAATCAAAATACATATTTAAATCAATGTGTTTGTATTCCAGGTTGGACAGGAAAACAATGTGAATTTAAAGTTTATGCAAAGATTTGGTAAATAAATACATAAATTAAATAAAATTTTATTGGAAAATATAAATATATTAATCTTATTATTTTTATCTTGTATGTTTAAAAAAAATAAAATAAATATTTTTTTTTTTTTTTAACTTTTTTTTTTCTATAGTTTTAAATATATACGCATTGCAACCTCTCCAATAATTATTATTATATTAATAATAATGTTAATGATATCATTTTATAAAAGAAAAAGAATAATATCAGATATAGGATATGTGAAATGTGAATTAATATTTTTTGGAATATTATCCTATTTTGTTAGTCTTTATTTTAATGTTTATGATAATTTTGTTTCATGTGTAATACATTATTTTTTTAAACATTGTGGAATAGTATTAATATATATATTATTTTTTATTTATGTTTCTATTGGACAAAAATTAGGAATAAAATATAATAAATCAGAAAAAATAGTTTTAAATTTATTTCAAGATGATATACAAAAAAATATATGTATAAATAATTCTACTGATAATCTCGGGGTTAAAAAAATTGAAAATGAAAATAAAACATTTAGTGAAACTATATTGATAAATATTGAAAGGGAATTAAATAAATTAGATTTAAATGGAAGTCAGAGAAATTCATTAATTGATGATGACTCAGTAAATCTATCAACTGTTGAACTAGATACTAAAACTGTAATGAAAAAAATCAATAAGGGAATTTTATATATACATTCATTATATAAAGAATTTATTTTTGTATATATATTGGTAATTGTTTTATTTATATTGGCATCATTATTATTTTATAAAGAACCAATAACATATATTCAAGAAAATGATGGTAAATGGAGATATGATTGTCCTTTAAATCATTATGATACATTTCTTAATCTTTTAGAATTTTTAGCTATTACCTATTTAACAATTTTAGTTATAAAAATATGGAATTACACCTTTGTATTTAAATTTATAAAAAATATTGGATATTCTGTAATTGCTTGGATTACCATTGGTCCACTAATAAATGTAATGATATATAAATAATAATAATAATAATAATAATTTACTAAAATTTTTAACTTAAAACATATTATACTCATATTCTGTTAATATCTATCTATTTATTTATTTATTTATTTATTTATTTATTTATTTATTTATTTATTTATTTATTTATATATTAATATATTTATTTATTTATTTATTTAATTTATTTATTATTTATATAAAAATCTCAATAATTAAATATATTATTATGTATATAATATAATAAAATATGTATACCATTTTAACATTTATATTTTCTTTTTATTATTATTAAAAAAAAAAAAAAAAAAAAAAAAGATAATAAGTTATTTATTAATATATAAAAATGGTGATGCATATGTTTTATTTAATTCAACAATTAATGGAATATGTTATTTGTTAATATTAATATTATTCTCTTGGGATAAAATATATTATTCTATTAAAGGTAGTGGAGATGATCCTAGAACTTATTTTTATTTTTTAAAATATGATTTATGCAAAATACATAAAACTTATACATGTGGATGTATTAATACTGATAATGAACATGAATTAATTGAAAAATATATTAAATTTTATAAATATTGTTCTCAAATGTTCACTTATTCGAACGGTAAAATTAAATATATTAAAAAAGAGAAAAAAGATCAAACGAAATTTTATATTAACTAAAAAAAAAAATAATAATAATAATAATAATAATAATAATAATATATTTTAATTAATTAGTAAATAATATACAATATATATTAATCCACATATTAATATATTAAAAATATTAAAAAAAATATTTATAATAAAATACATAATCTATCTACTTACTCTTCATTATATATTAACATATATTTAATATAATTATATATCATTAAAACTATTAAATATTATTCATAACTATTCATAAAATATAAATATTTAATTTATTTATTTATTTATTTATTTATTTATTCATTTATTTATTTTTTTTATTTTAATTATCTCATTATTTAAACTTATTTAAACATAATATTAAAAACTTTATCTATATATTAATTTTTTTAATTATCATTATTTAAACATAATATCGAACTTTTTTTTTTTTTTTTTTTTTTCTTAATTCTCATTATTTAAAAATAATATTATAATAAAATACATCATTCAAAAGAATATAAAAAAAATTCAGATACCTTATTTTTTTCTTTCTTTTTTTTTTTTTTAATTAAAAATTAAAATGCTAATAATAAGAATTATAGTAATCTCATTTAAACAATTAAATATATATATATATATTTAAATAAAATTATTCATATCACTACGAATGTTAATAATATTATCATTATTTTAAGAGGCATTCATTTATGTCAAAATATTTAGTATCTTAAAAAAATTAAATGTATTAAAATTTATTTTTAAAAAAATTTTTTTTCGTTATTTTATTTATTTATAATTGAATTTTAAATATTTATTTAAAAAAAAGAAATAAAAAATTTAAAATTATTAAAAAATATGTATATTATAATTAATAGAGAGGTTTTAAATAAATTATTTTGTTTCATTTGATTTATTTTCATTAATAGTATTTGTATTTGCATTTGTATTTGAATTATCAATTTCTTGATCTTCTTGATCTTGTTGATTTAAGAATTGTCTATATCTTTCAGACCGCTTTCTTTCTTCTTCTTCCTTATCTTCTAATGGATTTGTTACTTTATATTTTGTTTTACCATCATATACTTCAGCTACAATTCTTTTACCAGCAAAATATCTACCATTCATTTTCTTTAATAAATGAATAAATAATTAAATAAAATAAAAAGTAAATTTGTTTTTGTTAATTCAATTATATTTTTATTATTATTATTATTATTATTATAATTGTATTTTAAATATTAGTAAAAACTTACTCTTATACATAATAATACACTAAGTTCATCTTTAAATCTTACAGATATAACACCTTCTGGATTTTTCTATTATTTATAATAATAATAATAATACAAATAATAATTAATAAATTATATACAATGGAAAAATTATTAAACTAATATAATAATATTAAATATATAATATTTAATATAATATGGTTTTAATATTTACTTCATATAAAACAACATTTGTTACTTCGCCAAAATTTTCACATTCTGTTCTAACATCTTCTTTTAAATCTAAAATTAAAGATGGATCTTCCTTTATTATATAATAAATATATATATATATATATTAATAAATCATTTTAATATTATAATAATAATAATAATATTTATATTTATTAATCAATTCACCTCAATTTCTTCTACAGTAAACATATTTTTCAATATCATAACTTTTTTGGATTTTTCTGCTCTTTTACCAGTAGTTTCATCGAACCAATCTAATTTTCTTTTATTATTAATTAAAGTATTCAAAATTCAAAATTCAAAATATTAATATGGAAAAAGAATAAATAAATAATAAATAAAATATAATAAATATAAAAAAATATAAATATATAAAAATATAAATAAATATATAATACTTTTGTTGTTTTATAATCTTTTGTTGAATTTTTCTTTTATTATCAGGATTTTTATGTGAGTTATCATTAGTTTTTTCTTTTTCTTTAAATTCAGCCTATATTTTTTATTTTAATATATATATATATAAGTAAATAAATAAGTAAATAAATAAATAATATATTAATATATTATTTATTTATTATAAAGTTATTTCAATATGCTATTATTATTATTATTATTAATTATTATTAACTATTATTATTATTAAATTAAATAAATAAATAAGCAAGAATATGAAATTTACCTTTTGAACTCTAATTTTTGAATTTTCACCTAATCTAAAATCAGCTTCATCTAATAAATTTATACATAATTCGACAGATTCTGGTTTTAAAAATGTGACTAAACCATCACCTTTTAAATTTCCCTCACTATCTTTATATAACTTAATCCTTGGTTGACCTATATATAATAATAATAATTAATTTTAATAACATTATAAATTAAATAATAATAATTAATTAATAAAAAATGAAAAGCTATTTATTTCATAATGTATTTTTATTGTTATTATTGAAAATTTCATTAACAGTTTTACTTCTATTATTATTATTATTATTATTATTATTATTATTTTAATATATTTATATTTATTATATAAAAAACTATAAAAAAAATTAAATAAATTTCATATATTAACCAGTATTAATATCTTCTGATATAATTCCATATTTTGAAAATACTTTTTTCATTTCGTCTAATGTGGTATCAAATGGTAATCCTGAAACATAAACAGAAGTAATAATCTTTTTCTTTTCTGTCTTTGGTTTTTTCTTAGCTGACTATAACATTTAATATAATGAAAAATTATATGTATTCGATAAAAAAAAATAATGATTTAATTATTTGAAATTTCATATAAAATTAATTTAATTTTTCAATATAAAAAATTTAAAAATTTATAAAATCAATATTATATTATTAATTTTGAAATACAATTAAATAAATTTTATTATAATGTTATATTAATAAAAATATGTATATATACCTCATCTTCCATAGTATATATTTTTTTTCTTTTATCTCTTGGTTTTATTACTTCTTCCTTTTAATTAATTTAAAAATTGATAATTATATAAAATTATATTTTATTTTAGTAAAAAAAAAAAAGTATTCAAAATAATATTAATAATTAATTTATCAATTCACCCACAGTTTCATCAACACCCTCTACACTATATGCAGATTGCTGTGAAGCAATTAATTGTTCATTCCACTTTAATAATAAGTATGATAAATGTATATAAAAATGTATAATTAATGTGCTGTCCATGATAAATTATTTAAATTAAAGCTTTATATATAAATTTTTTTATTAAAGAGAATTAATTAATTTTATACCATTGGAAACCATGCTTTTTTATCTTCATCCCATTCGTAAGAAAGATTTTGTGATTCATCTTTAAAAACATATTTTTCTGTTTCTTGAATAAACTAATAAAAAAAAAATTCATTTTTTTAATATGAAATAATAATAAATATAATAAAAAATAAAAAAATTAACATTTTTTATATATATAATTTATTTTATTTAATTATTAATAATATTTTCAATTATTTTATAAAGTTATAAAAAAAAAAAAAAACAATGAATAAAATATATGAAAAAGGCAATTAAAAAAAATGTATAATTAATTAACTTTAATGAAATATATTTTTATAATTTTGAATATATAAAATTTCCTTACTGTTACTCTTGGATCTTTAAATTTGTTAGGCCCTGATGGGAAAAAATGTTTTGTCTGTGAAGATTGATTTTCCATTATTTATTAGAATACAAAATTTTTAAATTAATATAATAAAAAAAAATTCAAAATTAAATGAAATGTTTTTTAAGTTAAGGAAAAAAAATCTATAAATATAATTAAAAAATTTAAATTTATTTATAATTATACAAAAATTTTAAATAATAATATATTAAATAATAATATATTAAATAATAATATATTAAATATTAAATATTTATATATTAAAAAACCAAATCATAAATCATAAATCATAAATCATAAATCATAAATTTTAATATTTTAAAAATATTTAAAAAATTTAATAAAATCCAAGAATTATTCCTACAATGTACACCACATTATGTGGTTAATATAAAAAAAAAACTTTTTTTTTACTGTTCTGTTATGTGGTTAATATATAAAAAACTTTCTTTTATATTAATTTGTTTATATAACATATAATTATAATTGCATTTATAATTTATTTATTTATTTATTTATTTATTTATTTATTTATTTTTGGTAAAATAAAATAAGTAAACTTACAATACTTCATATATTATAATATAATAGAATAAAATAATATAAAATAATACAAAATATAATATAATAGACAAAACAAATTTTCAAAAAATAAAATAAAAATAAATATTAATATATATAATTATTTAATTATTATTTCATTATATTATTATATTTCATTTTATAATATTTTATTATAACATAATATAAAAATAAATAATGAATTATCAATTATATATATATATAAAACCGTCTTTTATCTAATCTTTAATTATATATAAATAAACTTGTATTTTTATATATTTCATTCTATATTTAATTCTATTAATTAAACATTCCAATATTTCTAATGTTTAATGAGAGTTTTTTATACAAAGTACAAACAATTAATCTAAAGCACCATTTAATAAAAAAAAAAGTTTAAAAATATCTAATAATTGGGAATATAAGAAAAACCAAAAAAAAATAAAAAATAAAAAATAAAAAATAAATAAATTTTAAAATTTACTTTTTATTTAACATATATATATAGTTCATTTATATACTTTTTTTATTTTTTATTTTTTATTTTTTATTTAAGTTATATGTAGTTTATTTATTTATTTTATTTTTTTTTTTTTTCATTTCAATATTTTTAAATTTTTTTTTTCTTTTTTAATAAAATGTATACTTTTTTTTTTATAATTTTTTTATATTTTTTTTTATAATTTTTTTATATTTTTTTTATAATTTTTTTTATATTTTTTTTATATTTTTTTTTTTATAATTTTTTTTATAATTTTATCATTTAATCCAATATAACTACTATTACTATAATAATTATTCTAATTTTATATAAATATTACTAATGATGGTAAAAAAAAAATAAAAAAAAGTATATAGTAAAAAATAATTATAATTAAAACTAAGAAAATATTTTTATAATTATAATAATAAAATCAAAATAATTTATAAAAGCAATTAAAAATTATAAAAATTATAAAAATAATAGTGTACAAAGAAATAAAGAAAGAAAAAAAAAAAGATTGATTTATAAAAAAAAAATAAAAAAAAAATAATAATAAAAAAAATAATACTAATAACTACTTCTATAATTAATGAAAAAATATTAAAAAAAAATATAGACTATATTATTATTAATAATAATAATGTTTCTAATAATTATATATTAAAAAAAAATGACTGAATGATTGTAATTATTGAAAATCTAATAATAATAAAAATATATATTAAAAATAACTGAATGGTTGTGATTATTGAAAATCTAATAATTATTAAAAAATATATTAAAAATGACTGAATAACTGTAATTACTGAAAATCTAATAATTATTAATTTTTTAATGAGAAAAAAAAAATATAATAGTATTTTTTTTTTTTTACTTTTGATTATTTAATTTCCTAATTTTCCATTTTTACATCTTCATTATCACTTTCATTCATATTTGCGTCTTTCATGATAATATCTTTGGTATTCAAATTCTTTTTATTTTCAATATCCATACTTTCATCATCATCATCATCACTACTACTACTATTACTATCATTTTCTGAATCTGAAGAAGTATCCGAAGAAGAATCTGTGGAAGAATCTGAATTTGAAGAATTAGAATCTAAATCTGTATCCAAATCAGTATCTGAACTTGAAGTATCTGTACTTTCATCAGTAGAAAGCATTTGAATTAAAGGCTTAGTATAATCATCAGGTAATTCAGATGGATTTAACATAATATTTAAATCTAAGTTTTTCTGAGTTTCTAAAATATCGTTTTTCTTAGGTAAAATTGGATTACTATTAGATGACTCTGGATCAACACAATCAAATACACCTAAACCAAGATCCTATATTACATCATTAAAATAAAAAAAAAATTATAAATTTATTATACATTAGTAATCTCCTTACAGATAAAATAATATCAAAATAATATATTAAAAAAATTATATATATATATATATATTTACCATTTTAATTATGCCATTTTGACTATTATCAACATTTTCTATATTTATTTTATCTTTAGGTTGATTGGCTAATTTTGAGTTTGCTTCCGCTATTTGAGGCAAGAAAAGTCTTGCTCTTTCCAATACTTTTTTTTTTTTTTTTTTTTGGAATATATATAAAAAAATATATTTGATTTATTATTTATGAATATTTGATTTATATAATAAAAAGAAATAGTAATTTTCAAATTTTTTTATTAAAAGAAAAAATTCTTTTAATTTTGATTTCTTAATGATTATTATTATTATTAATATTATTATTAATATTATTATTATATTTTATAATTATTTGAAAATATGAAATAAAATAAAATATTCTTTAGTAATTTCATTTAATATAATTACATGAACTCTGTTCAACCCTTACTATTTTTGGTTTTTGTGCTTCCTTTGTTATTCTAAGTGATTCTTTAAAACAAAATAAAATAAAATTTGTTAATTTTGATATTTTATGACGATTTTTTTGAAATTATATGATTTTATTTTTTAATTTTGTCATTATCATATATTTGAATTTCTAATTATTTTAATATCAACCTAAAGAAGCTCTTGGATCTTTTATATCTAAAAATTCATTTTTTTCTTTTTTATTTTCCATTATAGAATTCAACAATATATTCAAAATTATAAATCTTTTATTATTATTATTATTATTGTTATCTTTATTAGCAATTCTGATTAATTTTGATTTTTAATATAATTGTTATTATTTAATAAAATAATAACTTGAAATTATTAAAAAAAATAAAAAAATTATTAATTATTATTTTTTTTAATAATTTTATGATAAAAAATGTAGTATATTATTATTCATTAATTATTATCAATTGATATTTCATAGATATATAAAATATCAAAATATTTTTATATAAATAAAATGAAATTAAAAAAAATTAAAATATAATTAAAACTATTCAAAAAAAATTTAAAATTAATAATTTAGATACCTATATTATTAACTTTTAATATCTAGAATTAAAAAAAAATAAAAATTACTTTATACTAAATTCTAAAAATCTAAAAAAAAAAAAAAAAAAAAAAAAAAAAAAAAGAAAAAGAAAAAAAAGAAAAAGTAAAAAAAGTAAAAAAAGTAAAAAAAAAAAGAAAAAAAAAAAAGAAAAAAAAAGAGAGAGAATAGAAATAAAATGAATATTAATAATTAAAAAAGAAAAAAGAAAAAAAAAAAGATAATAAAAAAATAATATAATATACTAAAATTCTATAAATCTATTTCTATTAAACTTTTTAATTTAAAAAGAAAATACCTTATTTATATACTTTTTAAATTATTATTATTTTTAATTAAAATATTCTTTTTTTCTTAAATTTAATAAAAGATATTTTATTAATATAAATAAAAAAGGTCATATGTTTTTTACATGTAAATTATTTTTATATTAAATATTTTATTAATATATATTACCTTTATCTTCCGTTATATATCAATATAAAAGGAGTATTCTTTTGTTTTGTTTTGTTTTTAAATTTATACGGCTTTTTTAAAACGGACTATAAAAAAAAAAAACAAAGAAAACT
>MCFG01000188.1:115000-128566 GCA_002104895.1 Anaeromyces robustus | reverse complement strand
TCATTATTCAATAGGTATCCCAACAATCTAACCAAGAGCGTCGAAGCTGACAATTCAGTAGGACAAGACAGTAGGTCACACGCATCTAATAATGATAATAACTTTCCAACTTGATTTAATTTAATAATATACACTATACCATATGAAGTAATTATAAATTATTACTATCTATTAAATAATAAATTATTATTCTTTATTAGATTAAGTTTTAATATGTACAATTACTTTATAACATGTACTTTTTAAATTAAATTTAAATAAAGTTTTCATTATTTTATTGCCAAAAAAAAAAAAAAAAAAAAAAAAAAAAAAAAAAAATCTTTTGAACAATGGAATAGGATATCTGTAAAAGACAACATATATTATTCAATAAATTTAAAACCAACCTCTCCAGGAACGTCAATGCTGATAACACAGTAGGACAGCCTAGTAGGGCAAATGCCGATCCTATTTCCGACCCTAGTGGAATAGGATAGATCAATTTTACTTTAATTCTATATTTAGATTATTTCCTTCTTGGTGGAAGAGTTAATCATTATAACTTGGGGAAAGAGGAGTGGAACAGTCTTTGTAAGGCGCAACTTAAACCTAGCACCTTTTCGGATGTTCCACTTTTGGTACGTACATCCGCACTTTTACTTAGAATTATGCCTACTGTTAGTGGCCAGATCTGGTCATTATTCAATAGGTATCCCAACAATCTAACCAAGAGCGTCGAAGCTGACAATTCAGTAGGACAAGACAGTAGGTCACACGCATCTAATAATGATAATAACTTTCCAACTTGATTTAATTTAATAATATACACTATACCATATGAAGTAATTATAAATTATTACTATCTATTAAATAATAAATTATTATTCTTTATTAGATTAAGTTTTAATATGTACAATTACTTTATAACATGTACTTTTTAAATTAAATTTAAATAAAGTTTTCATTATTTTATTGCCAAAAAAAAAAAAAAAAAAAAAAAAAAAAAAAATCTATATTTAGAATTAAGGGCTGTATGGATTTATTGTTTTTAAATATTATTATACTTCTTTTTTTCCTCCAGTATTATCTATTATTATCTATAATATTTTACTGGTTTTTATTTTTTTTTTTAGTATCATTTTTTTTCATTATGTGTTTTTTTTATGATTCATGTATTTTAATATTTAAATTCAATAAAGTTGACGTACAAATTGTGTGCCATAAAAAAAAAAAAAAAAAAAACAATGGAATTTTTTTCTTTTTTTTTTTTTTTTTTTTTTTTTTTTTTTTTTATTACAGTGATAACTCTAGTGTAGATAATAGAATTAATAATATTGTATATGTAGAATTAAGGGCTTGTATAGATTTATTATTTTTACATATTTTTATTATACTACTTTTTTTTTCCCTCCAGTATATTCATTATTCATTATTATCTATAATGTTTAACTGGTTTTTATTTATTTTTCAGTATCATTTTTTTTATTATGTGTTTTTTTTATGATTCATGTATTTTAATATTTAAATTCAATAAAGATAAAGTACAAATTGTATGCTATAAAAAGAAATTTTTTTTTTGATTACCTTTATTCTCATTAATTAGTAGATGAAATTCCTCTTCTGAGGACCTGTACTTCCATTCATTTGGAATGCTCAGAAGAGGGTAAATGCCTGTCGATACATGGCGACGTTAAGGGCATTTTATGAAGTCTCCTCAATAATTGTTCTTTTTTCTAATAATATGTATAAGTTGGATATGCAGGAAATGAATTATTTGTATTTTCTTTTAAATTTACCTTTCATGTATTTCTGTATATTATCACTGTATGAATCCATTGTAATTGCTTTAATTATTGTATGAGCTTGATTCACTCAAAAGCATGTGCTTATACTTTATTAGAATTTAGAATAGTTATTTTTGAGTTCTTCACCTTTAACTTTTTTTTTAATTTTCATGAATTTAAGAATTTACAAGATTTCAAATATATTTACATTCGCAAAAAGAGATTTTTATAACAACTATCAATATTCTACAAGTGTTTTTATAATAGAGTAAAGAAGATAAACAATTGATAAATTTAAACAAAAGAAAAAAAAAAAAAAGAAAAAATTTACATTCAGTTATTACTAGTCTACATTTTTAACTCGATTTTTTTAGTTTAGTACTTTCATTTTACTTTTTTTATTTTTTTCATCAATATTAAATATAGATCATAATGGTACGAAATTTTTATAATAGTAACGAAAATAGCAATGTTTTTGTTCGTGGATTCCGCTGTTATGGAACTGATATTAACAACACTAGCATTATCTTCATCAATGGCCTTCACTCATGGACCAATGCATATATGATGGATTTTCTGGAATCAAATCTTAAGGAATTCAACAAGTACATTCTTTCAGTTAAACGATCTATGTGTTCTAGAGGTTGGTATTTTAGGATCAAAGTTTTATCATCTGACTTTAAATTCGATGATTTCAAAAAGAAATTTGTATCATATATCTCAAATGCTAGCTTGTCGTATAGTAATTGCACTCATTATATTCGTAAAAGGTCACTTCAACAGATCAGAAATCAACTATTTTCTCCTTCAACAAACTTTAATGATTCAATTAATAACCAAAGTAATTCTACAACAAACTTAAATGATTCAATTAATAACCAAAGTAAGTCTACAACAAACTTAAATGATTCAATCAATAACCAAAGAAATTCTACAACAAACTTAAATGATTCAATTAATAACCAAAGTAATTCTACTACAACATCCTCACAATCTAATACTTCAGATTCTTTCCAACGCAACTCATTAGTTAGTATACACTCTAATCTCAACACTCTTAATTCTATCAAAGATAAGTTTACTTTTTGTCTCAGTTGGAATACCAATGGATGGAACCACGAAAAGAAAGATAGTATCGAATACTTTATCACATTATTCAAACCTCTTTTTCTCTGTTTTCAAGAAACAAAGAACGGTTCTGGTGCCAATAGTAGTCAACCATGTAAAGTCACTATTCCCAATTACCGATATTTTGTTAGAAGAGCCGTTGATAGTATTCCAGGCATGAGAGGTTTATTTTTAGGTTATCATAAATCTTGTCAAGCAATACTTGAAGAGAATTCATTTAATTACATTATTTCCTTAACTAATTATAATATATACGACTCTAAATGCTCTGTTGGAAATGTATATATCCCTGTCAGCTCTCATTCTACACAAGTGAAGTGTGCTTTAGCAGAAGTTATTGATTGGCTTAATATTCATCGTGATCATGCTTCTATTCTTGTTGGGGATTTTAACATGAAAACAGTGGACCTTGAAGAAAAAATATCACCGATTAATGGTTGGATAATTTTACCTCTCAATAGTTCAAGAATCTCTTGGGTTCAAGGTAATTTATCTTCAGATATTGATCATGCTTTGGTTAATTATAAAATGTTGAACCTTATATCTTATGCTTCCTTTATTGATTATCACCCAGTCTCTGATCATAAACCAATGTTAGTATATTGTAAGAAAAATTTTGTTGATCTCTCCTTTACTCACCCAAAAAAGGTTGTTCAATGGAATAGAATTCGCTGTAAGGAAATGAAAAACGATATTGTTGACAATAACAAGTTTGCTATTTTAAATAATGAGATCTTTAATAATCCTTCTCTTTCTATTGATGATCTAGTTGATAAGTTTATTAATACTTCTAATTCAATTGCAGAGGACCTTGAAATTACATCTTCTACTGAAATTAGGAAATCAATGTTCCATATGTCACGTAATATTTACTGTCTTCAAAGAATCAAAAGCTTGAAGTATCGACAAATTAAAAAGAGCCATTTGGATTATGAACCTAATCAATTTATTATCCTTGTTGCATCTTATAATAAATTATGCCAATCTATTCATAAAAAATGTAATGAATTTAGAAGACAAAACTATTTATTTTGGATTAAAGTAGGCTGCGAGGCTACCTTAAAAAATGACAGCAGAAAATCATGGTCATGGATTAAGAAGAATATTAAAAATAACAATCAGGAGTTATTTATACCTCATCCTATCAGAGACCACCAAGATAACTTAGTGTATAGTACTAAAGATCAATTAGATGTTTGGTGCAATTATTATAAGAAACTTAGTTATGACTCTACTGGACATAGCATGAATAAAAAATTCTGGAAGAATTCTCCCGCTATTAATCGTATAAAGAGTGGAAATAACATAGTATGGGATATTAACCAAGATATCAGCATTGAAGAAATCAAAAAGGCCATCCTTTCTATCCCTAACTTTAAAGCCTCAGGTCCCGATGGTATCCCTATTGAATTTTATAAAGCTTTAATTCCTGATTCCTCTTCGAATGACTCTGTAAATAATGATTCCTATGTTCCGGCTGGTCTTAGTTGTTTCTGTTTCTTAATTAATCGTATTTGGAATGGTGATTTTCCTATTTTTTGGAATAATGCATCCATTGTTTCTATTCCAAAAAAAGGCGATCTTTCTAATTGTGATAACTATCGTGGTATCTCACTTATCAATAATGGTATTAAGATTCTTTCGAAAATTATTGCTTCTAGAATTTCTGAATATGGTATAAGTCATGGATTCATCAGACCAGAACAATTTGGCTTTCGGAATAAGGAAGAATGTATTAGTCTTTATATCTCTATTCTTTCTATTTGTCAAAGACGTAAATTCAAAGGGGAAGATACTTATATAGCTTTTCTGGATCTTAAAAAAGCTTACGATTCTGTGCCCATATATAACATCTTGTCGAAAATTTATACTCTTGGTATACAAGGAAAATGCTTTCAATTTTTGGAGAACCTATATCTGTCTTCCAAAGCTTGTGTTAAAATTAATGGACAATTTTCCGATTCTTTCAGAATACTTAAAGGAGTTCGACAAGGATGTCCCTTATCTCCTATACTTTTTAATTTGTTTATCAACGACATCTTCAACGATTACCTGCATAATGGTGTGAAAATAGATACTGAATATTGTTGTGGAGGATTATTTGCTGATGATATTGTTCTTTGTGCCTCTAGTAGATCTCGTATGAACAAACTTCTTCGTTTAGTTGGTAAATGGGCTAAGGACAACGAGATGACTTTTGGAATTAATAAATGTGGCACATTAGCTGTTAGACATGAAAATTCGGAATATATTCTTAGAGAGGACCCTACCTTTTATTTAACAGGAATCGCAATCCCTAAAACAGATTGTTATACTTACCTTGGTGTTCCCTTTCACAAAACTCTAGATTTAAAATTCGTTATTAGTAAAATGAAAAATAAAGTTAGTAAGGCTTTGTTTTCAATTCAGGGTTTTTTAAAAAATGATCTGATTCCTATTCCTCTTAAAAGAACTTTATTCTCTGCAAAAGTTATTGGACAAGTTTCCTATTACGCGCCTTTGCTTGGTTCTAACAAAAACAATACTAGTTCTACACAAACAATAATTAACAAAGGTTTTTATTGGATTTTAGGCTACTCGAAACCTAATTCTTTTGTTTCTATTTATTGCATCTCAAAAGAACTCAATATTCCTCCACTTTCTGGTAAATGTGCTTTAGCTCAGGTTAGATGTTTTAATAAGTGGAAGGACTCCAACTGCATTATCTCAAAGATAGTTAATAATGTTGCTACAACAAGAAAATGGACTTGGGACAAAGAAAGTAAAATATTAAATGATAAATTAAACAATATTTCATCCTCTACTAAAGAAATTATGGAATTCTATTGGGACAGAGACATGAACAGTGATAAATCAATTAAAGCTAAAACTTATAAAATGTACAACTTTGAAGAATCAAGAAGTTACTTAAAGCTTAATCTAGAATTTCCTGAATATAGCAAAGGTTTTCGGTGGATACTTAGGGCAAGATGTGGATATAAAATCGATGCTAGAGTTGCAAAAGCTGCTAAAATGATTAATAATTCTTGTCCTAATTGTTGTTCATGTTGTTTCCATTGTGACAGTTATCAGAGAATTGATCATTGGTTTATAAATTGTTTCTTATTTAAAAATCTTCGTATTGATCACTTCTCTGATTTAGATAGAAATTTTTTTTATTTTTTAGATAGTCTTTTTAATAGTTTAGTTAGGACCAGTAATAACCCTAGTGTGGATAATAGAATAAATAATATTGTTAAGGGTTATAAAAGTAGTAATAATAGTATAAGTAATATAGATATATTAGGTAGTAAAAAAATAGTTAATAGGTATAGAATATATATTTTTTTAATTGGTGGTAGAGATTATGGTTTTAGTGATAGAATTAACAATAGTCCATACAAAAAGGAATGGGAATGTTTGTTTAAGTGTCAGACTGAATCTGGTACTTATTCAAAATCCCCATTCTTGTTGCGATCTGCGGCTCTATTGAATGATATCATGCCTGTTGTCTGTAAAAGACAACATATATTATTCAATAAATTTAAAACCAACCTCTCCAGGAACGTCAATGCTGATAACACAGTAGGACAGCCTAGTAGGGCAAATGCCGATCCTATTTCCGACCCTAGTGGAATAGGATAGATCAATTTTACTTTAATTCTATATTTAGAATTAAGGGCTGTATGGATTTATTGTTTTTAAATATTATTATACTTCTTTTTTTCCTCCAGTATTATCTATTATTATCTATAATATTTTACTGGTTTTTATTTTTTTTAGTATCATTTTTTTTCATTATGTGTTTTTTTTATGATTCATGTATTTTAATATTTAAATTCAATAAAGTTGACGTACAAATTGTGTGCCATAAAAAAAAAAAAAAAAAAAGTAGATGAAATTCACTAAAGTTCATCAATGAGACAACCCTCATCCTAATTTAGGTATCAAATGGATAATATGTTTACGCTGTGGATATATATATAACTTGAAAATAGCCTTTAAAAGTGGAAAGGTTTCAAAAGAATACCCTTCTTATTGCTCTTGTGTCAACAAAGTGAGCAATCCTTTGAACATTGGATCTTTGATTGCCCTTTCTTTTCTCTTATTTGATGGAACTTACTAGATTTCTTCAATGATTTCTTCATTACATTTTCAGACAAAATAAGGAGACACTCTTTATATAATAATTACACCTCAATATTAGAATATGAAAAATATATCAACCATAAAATATATCTATTCCTTTTTGGTGGAACTTCAGCTCTGGAAAAGTTGTACTTCGATAAAGGGGAACGGAAACATTTAATTGAACAACTTTACAAATGTTCAATTAAATGTTTTGTGGGATTGACTGAATATTTAACATTTGTAAAGTTGTTCAATTAAATGTTTTGTGGGATTGACTGAATATTTAACAAAAACAGTACCAGTCATATGCAGCTTTTTGGAGTTGTTATTTGGTCGGTATAAATCTACACCCATTATTACCAAGAACGTCGACGTCGAATCGATAAAACATAATAATAATATCTCGAATCGCGATGTTATTTCAACCACAGGGCCTTCGGAGTCATCTTCTTTTACTAGGAATGATGAAGATTGCCCAAGAGAGAGTTTAGTGGACACCACACTATCTTTAATTCAGATGTTACTTCTTTATTTTATATTATTTTACCATTTAGAGAGGAGTGAAATCCGAACAGTATCCTACACTGAAATTATAATTATTTCAGAAATTTATTATATTTTTCTTTATATTAAATTTATGTTATAGATTTTTTTAGATAGAAATTTTTCTTTTAATCTATTTTATTTATGTACTTAATCTAAATGTATTAATAACTATTTTATAATAAATAAAAAAAACATGGAAGTGTATTCTCTTCCTTTAGTCTAAAAAAAAAAAAAAAAAAAAATACACTATAAAAGAATTAATAGATTCTCTTCTTGGGCGGTTAAATCTAGTTCATTAGTGGAAAGACTCCTAGATGTGTCAGTTAGTGAATACAGAGAAATTAAAAATTGGTACTGGAATGATCTTGCTAAAAAACAAGGAATTAAAGGTAAAATATATCTATTCCTTCTTGGTGGAACTTCAGCTCTGGAAAAGCTGTACTTCGATAAAGGGAAACGGAAATATTTAATTAAACAACTTTACAAATGTTTAAAAGAGCTTCCTGTTCCATATTTTGTGGGATTGATTGAATATTTAACAAAAACAGTACCAGTCATATGCAGCTTTTTGGAGTTGTTATTTGATCGGTATAACAACTCTAAAAATTTCATCAATGAGACCCCTCTTCATTATTTTTTTTTCAGACAAAATAAGGAAACGTTCCTTATGTAATTCTTACATTACACACCTCTATTATAAGAGAATTAAAAAATATATCAATCATATAATATATTTGTTCCTTTTTAGTGGAACTTCAGAACTTTAGAGGAACTATATTTCGATAAAGAGGGAACAGAAGCAAATAACTTTTATTTTTTTTATTTTTTTTATTTTATAATATTATTATTATTTCTTGATTTGTTAATATTTTAATTAATTATATTTTAATAAAATAATATATTATAAAAAATTTATTCTTTAATTATTTATTATTTATTTATTTATTTGTTTATTAATATTATTTATTATCTATTATTTATTATTATGTGCTTAAAAAAAAACTATTATTATAATATTAATAATAATGATAAAAATTAAAGAAATTAATATTTGATAAGTAATTTTAAAAAATATATATATATATTTTTTTTCATTTTATTTTTTTTAAAAAAAAAAAAAAAAATTAAAATTATTTAGTATTTGTACAACCTTGAGTAATTGATACTTTTTATTGGTTAATTTAATCATAGTAAAAAAATTGTTAAAAATTTTATCATAATATTTTTAAAATTATAATAAATCACAAAAGACAGTATAAAATGTTACTTTTTATTATTTATTATTAATTTATTATTATAATTAATATTAATATTATTATTAATATATTTAATTAAAGTAAAAGAAATATTTTGATAATAGGAGATAAATTGTTTATTATTTATTATTTATTATTAATTATTATTATATAGATAAAGTTGAATAACGCAATCCAAAAAATAATCAAAAAAGGTTATATAAATATAATAAAAAAAAAAATATTATAAATTTATTTATATATATACAAGTTTTTTTTTATTAATTTTATAAAATAAATATATATGATATATATATATATATATATATATATATATAGAGAGAGAGAGAGAGAGATTTATCAGATAACTATTTTAAAGGATCCTTTCCAAAATCTATTTTTAAACTAAAAAAATTGAAATATTTGTAAATAAAAGCAAATAATTTACTGTTATTAAAAATTTTAAAAAAAATTTTTTTTTATTATACTAATAACAAAATGTTATTTTCTTTAGTTTATAATACTAAAGATTCCTTATGATTGTGAAAATTTTAAAGAACTTACTTTATTGTAAATTTTATTTATAAATAAATATATATATATAATATTTAATATAATAATAATTAAATAATAATAATTACTATTAGTATTTTTATAATTATACTTTTATTGATTATATATTTATAAATAATAAAATAATATCTCAATTTATCATAATATATATTTTTATTAATAGAGATTTATCAGGAAATTTAGATTTATATGGTTACGTTCCTTTATTCCCAAATTCAGTTAGTTGTGATTTTGGTGTAACTGATTTATGCTATTTATCAGATGCAACTTGTAAATCTGATTATATAGATGAATGTACCGTAGATGATATTAAAAGTACAAATATAGAAAATGGAAATCCCAATCCACTTTCTAAAAATAAGGAAGAATAAAATAAAGAATAAAAGAATAAGGAAAAAGTTAAAGAACAACCTACTTTTATTATTATAATAAATAGTACTTTTTTTAATTATTATTTTAGTTATATATATTATATATATATTATTATAAAATATTGTAATAAAAGAATAAAAAGTTACTTTAATTTAAATCAAAAAGAAAAGTAAATAATATAAATAATAAAAAAATTACCAGTTTCAAGTTCAAAACAAAATCAAAAATATTACATTTCTTCTCGTAGTTTTATTCTATCTGTACCACCTGAAAGTGGATTACTTTTAAATACTAATGAAAAAAGAAATGAACAAGAAAAGGAATGAATAAAATAATATTAAATAAAATAAACTAACCAACGATATATATAATACAAAAAAAATTTTTTTTAAATAATAAAATAAAATTATATATATATATATAAAAAAAAAAGATAATAAATTAATAATTCTTTTTAAAATATATATATATTTGTTAATAATAATGGTGTTTTTTTTTTTTTTTTTTTTTTTTTTTTTTATAATTTTTCATTAATTCTTAATATTAAATAAATATAATAATATTCAAGTTTTTTATT
This sequence comes from Anaeromyces robustus, assembly GCA_002104895.1. Taxonomy (NCBI): domain Eukaryota; kingdom Fungi; phylum Neocallimastigomycota; class Neocallimastigomycetes; order Neocallimastigales; family Neocallimastigaceae; genus Anaeromyces; species Anaeromyces robustus. The sequence continues at coordinate 118,262 of MCFG01000188.1, read as the reverse complement.
TTAATTTTTTTTTTCATTAATTTTTAATATTAAATAGATATATATTTAAAAATTAATATATATTAATACATTATAATAAAAAAATTATATTATATAATTATTTTAATTATAATAAATTTATTAAGATTTATTAAAGATTCTATTATAGATTTATAGATAAAATGCTAAGTTGAGTTCATAAAAAAGTTAGTAAGAGAACATAATGATTTTTTGTATATTATGTTCTCTTACTAATTTTTTTATGAACTCAAGTATTTCATTAACAAATTAAATTAATGATAATAATGAATAATAATGAATAGTAACAGTAATAATAATAATAATAATAATAAAAATTGAGTAATAAATTAATTATTCAACTATTTATGATTCTATATTTATTAAAATTTACAAATAATCCTTTTTTATTATTATTAATATTGGATTATTAATTTTTTATTATAAACAATATATATTGCTTTATATTATATAATATCGGTTTTACATGGTAATGTAATGATATTTTGTATATAGATTATTATATATTAATAAATAAAAAAAATCATGAAATCAATAGGGAGAATTAGAATTAGAGAATAGTGCAATATTATAATTTATGATAGATAATAAAGTCCCTTTTTAATTAGTTTTATTTTACCAAATATAATGAATTTGAATTAAATATATTGACGTACAAATTGTGTGCCATAAAAAAAAAAAAAAGAATTAAATATATATAAACGAAAAAAAAAAAATAATAAAGTTTTCTTTAATGAATTAGTAGTAATATATAATTTTAATTAAAAATTTACTTAAAAGTTTATTATATTTTATATTTATATTGTATTATATATATTTTTTTATAAGAAATGAATATATGTTTAATAAAGAAAATATTTTTATTGATATATGATTTTTTTTATTAATTATTATAATTATTATTATTAAAAAAAAAATAAATTACAAAATAGGAAAAAAAAAAAAAAAAAAAATAAAAGTATAAAAATTAATAATAATTAAATAATTTTATATTATACTCAAAATAATTTAAAATTAAAATTATATAAAATTAATAATAATTAAATAATTATGTATTATATTCAAAACAATATAATATTAAAAATATAGAAAAAAATAATTATAATAATAAAAATTAAAATAATAATTAAATAAAAAAAAAAAAAATAAAGGATCCTTTTTTTATAATTATTATAATTATTATTATTATTATTATTATTTTTAATATATTAATTAATATATGTATATATTTATTAATTATAGATATATAGTAATTTTTTTTTTTTTTTTTTTTTGATGGCTCATTTAATTTATTGAATAACCATTTCTATTTCACTTAATTGTGTATAAACATCACTTGACATACGTGATTGTATTGTACCAGTAAATACAATAATCATACGTGCCATCTTTTTAAAGGCATTCATTTGGGTTAATTGTTCTTTGGATGAATTTTCAGACATAAATACTTCTTTTTGATTCTTTACTATATGCCAAAGACCATATACACAACGCATTGTTGTCATTAAAAGTTCTGGGAAAAGTCTAACAATATTCTTATCAAGATTTTGGAATTCTTCAGCTTTCATCATTACTTTATTCATATCACCTTCTAATGGAATAATATCCAATTCTTTTATAATGCTTAAAGCTTCGGCTAAACTATTTCTTTGATAAGCATCCATAAAACGTGTTAATTTTATAAGAATAGCACAAGTTCTTTGCTTTGATTCTAAACGTCCAAAATTAGAAGGTTGTTTAACATAATTTTGCATAATACTTTGGGCTAAAACAACTGGATGATCTTGGGTAAGACTATATTGATGACTAGCTAAAGCATCACTTAACTGTTTATTAAGAATATCAACTACAGTTTCATAATTTTCAGAAAGGTTATAAAGATAAACAGCATCAGCTAAACGTCCTTCACTTTCACAACTACGTGCAGTTGGTTTAACTAAGTATTTAATAAAATGTTCATGATCACGAATATGAATAAGATTCTTATATTGTTCAATTTCACTTAAAGTTTGAATACTTCCTTCTGAATTCATTTTACCAAAGAAATGTGGTATACTTTCAGATTTTTGAAGAAGAACTAATTCTTGGATATATTTATAAGTTAATTGAGTATATTTCTTAGCAATTGTTTTTTTTTCTTCAGATGCTGTAGTATCATTATTAGAAAGTACCATTTCCATATCAGTATCATTATCACTATCTGGTCCTAATTCTATACCATAAAGACAAATAAAGTATAAGTAATGAAGGGCAACATCTGGATATTGAGTAGAAAGATTAGTAGAATATTGATGAATTAATCTAGCAAAGTTGAATTTTGAAATTACATTTGTGATATCACTATCATTATTACTTTCCTTTTCCGAACCAAATGTATTAAGTTTATTTTTATTAGTACTGATATTAAGTGATGAAACAAATGGATTAGTTTTTGATGCTTTTGATGTATAACTATTTAATCTACTTAAGTTGAAACTAGTATTTTTGGAAGCTGGTGTACTGAAGGTAGAATCAAATGAAGTAGAAGAAGCAATATTATTAGTAGATTTTTTTGGTTTACTTTCATTAACAAGATATTCAATAGAGAATACTGAATTTGTAATTCTTAAAAGACCATAATAAGCAAATGCAATAGCAAAATGAACAGCTTCTACACGATATTGATCTCTAGAGAATAAAAAGTCAACTACGTTTTCGAATTTACCACAAATAATTAATACCATATTCCAAATATTTTCTTGGTTGAAATAATTTGGTTCATATTTTAATAAATTGTTTACCATATTTTCATAGGTATACGAATCATTATCTAAAGTTGTACTTGGGAAAGTTGTAGATATAGCTGAAGTAGTAGTATTAATTTTTTGATTACCATTTTGAACAAGAGTTAAATGTGCCCATAAATAATCTTCAACGGATGGAATAACAATTTGATTTGGCATATGTTTGAAATTAATATCACATCTTCCTATAATTTTGTAAAGACAATGTTTGAATGGATCTCCCTTTATAGTATTTTGACCAATAGAGGAACGTATTCTTTCATTCCAATCATTCTTAATTTCATCACGATATTCTTTATTTAATTTGAATTTATTATCTATCCATATCTTAATATATTTAATAAATATTAAATCATTTTTATGACTGAAAAGTTTATCATCAATATCATTTATATAATAAATAGCTTCTAAAAAGTGTCCAGAACGAATTAAATAGAAAATACATGCCCAAATTGGGAAAG
>MCFG01000188.1:50000-112500 GCA_002104895.1 Anaeromyces robustus | reverse complement strand
ATAAATAAATATATAAATAAATATATAAATAAATATATAAATAAATATATAAATAAATATATAAAGAAATAAATATATAAATAATAAATAAAAAATAAGTATAATATATATAAAGTAAAAGACCATAAAAATATTTTTATTATAATTATTTTAATAATATTATTATATAATATTATTTTCTTACATGAATTATTTATATCTAATTTATGTACATGATTTATTACATATTATAAAAAAAAAAAAATCTGATATATTTAAATATAATGAAATATATTTACATATAGTGATTTAATGAAATCAACCAATCAAATAAAATTTAAACATAAGATTATACTTATTTAATAATAATATTAAGAAAAAAAAAAAAAATTGTAGTAAAATTTTGCACTTTTTTATTTACTTAATATTTACTATAAAATTTTTTATATAAAACTAAAGTAAAATTTGAAGGTATTATATTATATAATAATAAAAAAAGAATTTATATATTTATTAAATTTTATAAATTGAATTGTTGTGGGAATATAAAAGAATTAAATTGGAATTTTATAATAATTAAATATATAAGCGAATAATAATAATAAAAAAAGAATCTATCGAAATTCATAAATAATGGACATAACATTTTCAAATTAAATAATAAAGATAGTTTATGATTTATACTATAAACTAATAATGATAATAAATCACATTTTTATTGAAAAAAGGAGAAAACGAAAATAACGTATTATATATAAATAAGGAGAAATTATATCATTAATAATTAAACAATTTAATACAAAATTCTTTACTTTAAATTTAATGATATTTAAAAACAATATAATAATTAAAAATCTATAAATTTAAATTGTTTTCTTTTACATAAATAACTAATTTTTTTTTTTTATTTTTTGATAATCATATATTATCATATATTATTATTATTTATTTTGTATAATATATATATATAATATAATGTCTGATTTAATACAATAATATATACTAAAATCTATAATATATAACAATTTTATCAAAATCAAATTTTTTGAACATTTAAAAATATTAATTAAAATAATATTATATATAAATAAATATATTATTAATATATATTCAATATAATCAATATAAATAACTTTTTATAATATAAATAAAATGTATATTAAAAAAAAATGAAATAATAAAAATTATATAAAAACATATTCAATGAAATATAATTATAGATGGAAAATTACGAAGATTATTTAGAAACTGCCCCAATCAAGGAAATTGAACTTGATTCATTAGTTGTCCTTCAAATCGTCAAGCATTGTCAAGAATCTTTACCAGCTACTGTTACTGGTCAAATTCTTGGTATTGATATTAAAGATACTCTTAAGATTACTTACAGTTTCCCATTTTCTAGTTCTAGTTCTGATAATATGGAAGATCAAAATGCTGGTGCTGATTATCAATTAAGAATGTTAACTAATTTAAGAAACATGAACTTTGATGTCAACACTGTTGGTTGGTATAGAACTGCTGATAACAACCTTTGGGATGCCACTTTTATTGAAAATCAATACAATTATCAAGCTGCCATTCAACAATCTGTTGTTATTGTTTACGATCCAGTTCGTTCTTCTCAAGGTAACATAAATCTCCATGCTTACAGACTTACCGATGAATTTATGGAAGTTTACAAAGAAAAGGAATTTGATGTTAAGGCTTACATGAACAAAAAATTAAATTCTTCAAAGATTTTTGAAAACATTCCAATTAAAATTAAGAATAATATTTATGATGATTGTTTAATTAGTCAATATGATGAACTCAACACATTACAAGTTGATGCTAATTCAATTCTTAGTCAACCATCTCCAAACTTCTTAAATAAAAACATTGATTTATTAGTACCAGAAACTCAAAATATTGAAGCTCTTGACTTAGATTTTGAAGACTATCTTATTAAGAAGCTTGAAATATTGAATTTAGAAATAGATAAGAATAACAGAAACCAAATGACCTTTAATAATTGGTACAAACAAGTTCAAAGTGAACTTAATAAAATTAAGGCCAGTAATGATATGAAAATTAGAGAAAACAAGGAACTTGAAAAACAAGGTCAACCACCAAAATACACTGAAGAAGATCTTCAATTGACTTCACCAAATCTTGAAAAACTTTATAGTAATGGTTCCTTTGAACTTGATATTCCATTAGTTTCTAGAAGAATGGAAATGCATTGTAAACAAATAAAGCAATTTGCTGGACCAAGTATGACAAAAATGTTTATGGTTAAAGCTTTACAACGCAAGTAGATGAATTAAAAATAGTTATGATGCTTTTAATTATTCTTTCTTTTTTTTTTTTTTTTTTTTGATTTTACTTTTTTTATAAATATTTTTGTTTAATTAATTTATTTATTATAAAAGACTTTTTTAATTGTTTAGTTAGTTCATTTTTATTTTATATAAAATTAGAAAAAAAAACTTAATAAAACAATAATAATATTAAATAAATATAAGAATAAAATATAAACAAAATCAAAACAAAATAAAAACGAAAACACAAATAAACAACAAATAAACATCAAACAACAAACAAACAAAAAAAAATTGAAAAAAAAGGATAGAAATATTCATCATAACTTGATACATCATTGAATTGTGTATAAAGGGAATGATATTCTTTTTTTTTTTTTTTAAAAAAAAAGTAAAAAAATTTTTTATTTAAAAATAAAACTCTTTCTATTTTTTTTTAATTGCTAATTATAATTAAAGTTATAAAATCATAAATAAAATGAAAAATAATAAATAAAATAAAAAAGAATAAAAAAAAAAAAAAAATAAAAATTAAAATAACTTAAAATATATATATGTATAAATTTAATAATAATACAAGTATTTTTACTTGTATTATTATTAAGATTTTTATCATTATTTATTATTGTTATTATTATTATTTGTGTGTTTTATATATATTATATTTATGTTGGTTAAATAAAAAATAAATTTATTTCAAAATAATCAAGTTATTTATTTTAAAAAGACTAAAATATCAATAAAGTTAATATTAACAGTATTTTTTTTGAGAAAAGGATATAATCATAAATTTTTATTAACTAATTTTTGAAAAAATAAATAAATAAATCGGTTTTTCTTTTCTTTTCTTTTCTTTCTTTCTTTTTTTTTTCTTTTTTTTTTTTTTTTAAATCATAACAAATGACTCGATTATAATTACAATTTAAACGTTTCATAATTTTTTTTTTTTTTTTTAGTTTTATTTTTTATTTTATTTATAATTTTTTATATATTTATATAATTGCAAAAGAATAAACTTACATTTAAATGTTTAAAATTTATATGCTAATTTATTTAATATTATGATATGTTTTTTTTTTTTTTTTTTTTTTTTTTTTTTTTTTTTTTTTTTTTTATTTTTATTTTTATTTTAATTTTATATTATTTTATTTATTTAAGGTATTATTTTAATTATTATTTATTTATTGCTTTTTATTTTACTATATTAATAATACTTTTAAATCACTTTATTAAAATTTAGTTAATCTATTTAAAACCATCATTAGATTTTAAATATTCAATTTTTTTTTATATTTTTTTGTGATTTTATTTTTCTTATTTCAATATCATTTTTATTTCCTTTTTAATTTTAAATTTCCAAACTCAAAATTAAAAATAGAAAAAAAATAATTTATTTAGTTTATAACTCTTTTTTTGATTCATTTGGGTCTTTTTCTTTTAATTTTTCATAAATAGCATTAAGAGCAATTCCAAAGGAAGTGTTTTGTTTTAATTGGAATTCTGGAGTTTCAGCAACCTTCATTAAATCAACTTGACTACCACTAATACCAACTTTACGAAGAATTCTATTCTTGGTATCCATTTCAGCTTTCTTAAGAATGTGATCTCTCTTACCTGGAACACATTCTTTAAAGAAGCCAGTAGCAAGAATTTTAATTAAGAAGTAAAGATGTTCAGCAATAATAAGAATGGAAAGGGTTGTAACTAATCCTCTGTAGTTAACAGCAGAAGCTCTTGTGTCTCTTGGTTCCCAGTATCTAAATACTGAAATGAACCAGGCATTAGTTAAGGATGAAATCCAAGATAATACAGACTAAAAAAAAAAAAGATATGAGAATTAATAAATATATTAATAATATGATAATAATAACATTTCTTATTTTATTATAAATATTAAATAATTTTATAATATATATAATATTGGTACTTACTAAGATACCAATCCATGGACCAATATTTTCAGATCTTTGAGGATATGGGCGACTATATATATATAAATTAAAAAATGAATTTTTGTTTAGCTATCAAATATTCATATATTTTATTTATATATTGAATAAGAAAAGTGAATTTTAATTATTACCGGTAGTTAATACACATCTTAACAGCATCTGATCTTAATTCAATCCAGTTATTAACAAATGAAATTAAAGCACCGAGTGGCCATACAATTGAGAATAATGAAACATAACCAAATTGGACAACCATTTCCGAATAATCATCACTGACTATTAAATATTATATATTATTATGTATAAAAATATTTTATATATTTTAATATAATATTAATTCAATAATTTATTATATATTTTTATATTTTATGTTATTACCATCGTAAATTGGAAGTTCCATTTCCTTTTCAATTTGCTTAACAATTGGATCATCACTTTTTTCATCATCCTTATTCTTACTGATAACATCAGCAGCAGCACCAGTAATCTTTCTAGTAATGTATGGAATAATAGTTTCTTGGAAAAGATTTAATACTTGACCAGTTAAAATAAAGTATACATAATTACCAACTAATCTTTCTGGACCTGGTGATGGAATAGAATTACCAATAAGAGAACCTAATGGAGTTATTTTTAAAATTTCAATAAATTGTTTAGAGAATGGAATATAAGCCCAACCAACAACAATTAAAGACATGAATGAATTTAAGAAATAGAAAACGAAGACTTTTTCAGCGTAACGATTATCATATTCGATCTTTGTAGAATAGTTTTCAAAATCATTGAATTTTCTGGCAAAGGTTAAATAAATAGAGTTTAAGAATGGAATAAAGGTACTATATATAACAGTTGGAATGTATACCTGTAAAAAAAGTTTATATATATATTTATATTTATATTAAAAATTAAATAGAACACAAATATTATTAATACAATAATTAACAGTAATTAAATAATTTTTGATACGAAATTAAGTTATATATTACCATAAGAGCCTTGAATGGACCATTGTAAAGATCACGAACCCAAATTTCAATGCAAATAACACAAGTTAAAATGAAAACAGTGAAAACAGTACATAAAATAATGAAAGGATAGGTTAAGCATACACGTTTTACCCATCTCTTCCAATTTGGATAATATGGAACATAATCTCCTGTAACTTTATCCTTTTCCATTCTTTGTGGTCTAAATTCTGGTCTAATCTTTTCAGTTACTGAACAGTTGTTAACATTCCATAAAATAGCAAGTTGTTCGGCATGACGATTCCATAAAATAATAAAGAACATACCCCATAAAACCTATAATATGAGTTAAAAAAAATATTAATTATAATAAAACCATATTGAATTAATGTTTGAAATTTAATGTATTCAATTATTTCAATTATTAAATATATATATAAATTTAACGTTGTAACTTACAACAAAAATACCATAAACAATTGAAAAGTTTCTATCAAAGAAATATGAAAGAACACCGATAACTGCTGGTGGAAGTAAAGATATAAAGTATCTTTGAAGGAAGGCAAAATAATATGAAACCTAATAAGAGAATTTATAATATGCAATATATTTAAATTTGATAGAAACAATAACATTATTAAATATATTTCAATTTAAAAATATTATAATAATACCATCAATAATAATATGTAATAGTAATAATATATAATAATAATAGTAATAATAATAATAATAATAATAATATATAATAATAATAATAATAACTTACTCTAGTACCAAAATGATTACGAATATCAGTCATATCTTGGGTAGAAAGTCTCCACTTTTTAGACCAATGTTTGATCCATTTCTTTAATAAATAATTAAAATAGATATAAATAAATAAATAAATAAATAAATAAATAAATTATTAATTAATTAATTATATTAATAAAAAAATTTTTTTATATCTATTAATGATTATCATTTAATAATATAAAAAATATAAATAAATATAATTATTCTTACATTATTTAATTCTTTGTTATGAAGGGTAAAGAAACTTTCTAAGTACATACCACCAGTTTGGTGCCATCCACCTTCATTTTCTGTTGAAATACCAACACCACCTTCCCATGTTGGGCGGGTTAATAAATTATAAATGATGTAAAGACGATCTGAAGTGGCTAATTTTTCAGCAATTTCTTTTTGAACATCTGGATCGTTAATATCTAAATCTTCAAAATCTGCATTAGCAACACCAACACCACTTAAATATTCTTGAACACTAATATTTAATATAATATTAGAAATCATTATTTTATTTTTATTGTTTTTTTTTTTTTTTTATTTAATTATTTAATTATTTTTTAATAATAAATGAAAAAAAAAAAAAATAATTAAAAATAAATAAATAAATAAATAAATAAATATATAAATAAATTAAAAAAATAATAGATTTACCGGAATTTGTAGTATTCGACAGCTAAGACATCATCTGGGCAATGAATACATAAGGCAAGATAACCATCTTTTAAAGATTTAACCTTAAATTCAATACCAACGGCTAATAAAATTCTACATAAATTTTTCCAATAATATAAAACGTATGTTTGACGTTGGTCTAAAGTTTTTTCAGCAGCAGCAATTTCTTTTACTCCTTTAACAAATTCTTCGGTTTCAATAATTTCTTTTGGTGGAACAACCTTCTTTCTTGTATTGAAAATCATGACATAATCAATATCATCAGCTTTTGTAACAAAAGCTTCCTTTGCAATTGGACTTTTATCTTTAGCATCCATTTTTTTTACCTAATATATTTATTAATTATATATATTATGTATTTTATTAATGTTTATCGTAATATTAATTTTCAATTATGTTATGTATTATTGCTTATTTAATTATATGTTCCTTTTTATTTACATCTAAAATTTATAATTATTTACTATATAGAATTTTTTTATAAGTAAAAATTTATAAAGAATTTTATATAAATAAGTTTATTTGTAAATATATGAGATACTTATAAAAACTGATATATTGTGATATATTATAGATATAATGGACTTTCATAATTAATTATTTGTATTAAAATAAAATAAACATTTATCATGCATTTCAAATACTCTTACATAAATATATCTCAAAAAATTAAAAATATTTTTCTCATTATTTTCTAGTTTATTTTTATTACTATTATTTATTACTTATTTACTAAGAAAAAAAAATAATTTGTTATTTTATTATTATTACTATTATTTATTTAATAATAATACCATTGACTAAAACATTAAAATCATTCAACATATTGATTATTCGATAATTATTAAATTATTTAAAATTAAAATATATGAAAAAAGGAACTTTGAACTTTGTTATTAAAAAATATATGTGAATATACGATATAATTAATAATTTCGATTTCAATTTTTTTAAACTTTTTTATATTTACCTTCTAAAAAAAATAGTTTATTTTAAAAAGAAGAAAAGAAGAGTAATAATAATATTATTATTCTTTACAAAATTTATAAATTTGAATATTTAATTAAAAAAATATATAAATTAAATTATTATTTATCATTACTATTAAATGTATTATTTAACTTTTAAGTATTAAATTAACTTTATGAAATCTTCAATATGTATTATAGAATATATGCAAATATATTAATTAATATATTCTAATATATATATAATATGACATAAATTTACAGATATGTTATATAAATTTAGAGTTGGAATAATTATATAATTTGAATTTATTATCTTTTTTTTTTTTTTTTTTTTTTTTTTTTTTTTAATATATTAAAATTCCATATATTAAAATAAATTAAGATATTTGAATTCAATTTATTTAAAATAATATTTCTTAATATTATTATATATCTCGAAATATGGCTTTATTAACCACCATAAATATATAACTTTCTAATTTCAGCCTTAAATTTATGTTATAAACACATAATCATCACATGAATGACATAAAAAAGTAAATTATATCATATAAAATAATTTTATGTATTAATAATTTCATGTACTAAAATATGATCTAATTTATTTTCTGTTTATAATAATTGACTGACTGTATATTGTATTATAAAAATAATATTTAAATATTGTTGTAAATATAACACTAATATATATAATAATAAAGTATAAATGATAAATATAAATGTAAATATTTATTACGAACGTTAAAACATTGTATATTTATATAAATATAAATAAAAAAAATAAAAAGTTCAAAAAATATAGTTTATATATCAATTTTATTATATTAATATATTGTTAATGGTATTTACAATAGATTTATATTATTATTTTTCTTAAAAAATATGTAAAAATGAATTAAATATATAAATTAATAAATAAATGCTTTTTTTTTTTTTTTAAAAAATATATATATATAATTTAAGTGCATAAAGATACTTCTATTGTTATATTCTATAATTAATTTAATTCTTGATTATATTAATAAATATAATGTATATAAAAATTTTGATAGTTTATTTATGAATGGTATTTTATATGTTTTCTATTTTTTCTTTAATTTTTTAATACTTCAATTTAAAATTATAATAGTATCTTTATAATATTATATTATTTTCATAATTTATTATCTTAACGACGGCGACGAGAGGTAACAGTTTCCCAACCATCTTCATCAATGATTTTTTTACTTCTTGGTTCACGTTGATGAGATGGTTGTGGTTGAGAAGTAGTAGCTTCGTCAGTATCCATAGAATCATCATTATCAAAATCATTATCATCATCACTATCATCATCACCTTGAACTTGACTTAATTTATTGGCATTACTCTTTCCTTTTGCTAAAAGGTTATTATATACTTCCATACCAGTACCTTCAATGAAAGTCTTTTTATAAGCTTCAACTAATAACATACCAACTTGTCTTGGTGAATCATCTTCAACATCCATGTTAAAAACTTCACTAAAAAAATCTAAAAAGTTTTCATTTAAATCAGAAACTTCTACTTGATCCTTATAAACACTGAAAATATTTAATACTTCTTCATATAAATTTTGATAAAATTCTTGAGTTTTTAATCCAGCTAAAGAATGGTCTACTGCTAATTGAAGAGCAGTCCAGTTTGAAAAAATAAGTTCAACAATTTTTTCAAAAATTTCTTGATTATTAACGTTTGCTACAGCCATTTTTATTTTATAATATAATTAATTCTAGTTAAAAAATTTCCATTTATAAAAATATTGAATTTTAAATCTTTAAATATTTAATTTTAAAATTTTAAAAAATTTTCATATGTGATTGGATTAAATTTTGATAACTTTCACACTATAGGTTAAATTAAATTAATTTTTTTAAAAATAATCAAAAAAAAAAAAAAAAAAAAAAAAAAAAATAATTCAAAATATAAATTAAAATATATAATACAAACTATATGAAAAAACAAAAAGTTTAAAAAAAGAAAAAAGAAAATAATATATAACAAACCAAACTGTATTAAAAACAAAAAATTAAAAAAAAAAACTTTTTTTTTATTAAATAATATTATTAATAAATATATTATTTTAATAATTTATTATATTAATATTAATAGTATGAATTTAGATAAATTATCTATATTTAAATAATTAAATAATAATAATAAAAATTAATATTTATTTAAATTTTAATAAATTTATTTATCTATGAAATAATATTCATTTTTTAAATTTTATATAAAAAAATCTATTTAAATGAATTATGAGTTGTAATTGTAATAACATTGATACTATAAAAAATATGTATTATTAATAAAATTATCAATTTATATTACTTTTTTTTTTTTTTATTATAAAAAAATAATAAAAAAAAAAATTATAAACATAATTTTATGTTTTTAAATTTAAATAAGATAAAGTATTATATGAAATAAATAAAAAACTATTATTAAATTATATAATTATATTCTGTCTTTTTTCAAAAAATCTAAAATGCTGAACCAAAGGATGTGCCCTGTAAGTTTCTACATCTAATACTAAACTCAGATATGATTGTTTTAAATTTTGTGAATTGTCGTGTACTTTATATTTCATGAATTTTTTAATGTTTTTAAAATTTGATAATAAAATAAATAAATAGACAGATAGATAAATTAATTAATTAATTGATAAAAAAATAAAAAATAATATTTTACTATGTTATTGAAAATATATATTTTTATTTATTTTATTTGGTATTTATTATTGATATTTCTTATTAAAAAATAATATAATTACCTCATAACATCTTTTATAAAACGCTGCTTTACACCATTATCAACATGCTTTGATGGAAAGCCATCCTATATTATATTTTTTTTATAATTCGATATATAATTTTAATAACGCTGTTCTTCTTTGTAATAATGCTATTATATTTTTATTATATATTTACTTGTGCGAGTAATGAATTGAGCCATTCATTAACATTGTTTGAATATTTATTTTTCATTCTAAATAATATATCAGCCAAAATATTTATTAATGAACGTGGTTTACCTCCACCAATACCCTATAGTAATAATAATAATATTATTATTATAATTATTATTATTAATAAGAATATATATATATATATAGTATTTTTATAATTATTATTATTAATAAGAATATATATATATATAGTATTTTTATAATTATTATTATTAATAAGAGTATATATATATATAGTATTTTTATAATTATTATTATATAAATTATTACATATAATATCTCTTTTATAACATTATTGCCAATAATTAGCATAACTTGATGGGATATATCTTTTAATTCTGAATTTTCATTATCGCATAAAATAAATCCGGTCTTTATAATTTTAATAATGAAAAATAAAATTAAATTATCATGAAATAAAAATAAATAATATAAAATAATAATGTATAATATATATATATTATTTATGATTAAATATATTTACCAAGAAACTTTTAACTTGTTGTAATGCAAATTTATCATCTTGAACTTTTAATGCTATTAATAATAAACCAAATATTTTTTCTAATAATTCTGGTTGGAGATTTTTAAATAAATTTGGTTTTATATTAATGAACTAATATATAAAAGAAATATATATATAAACATCAATAAATATAATAGATTAAATAATTTAAATTTTTATTATCAATTTTTATAAATATCATTTTATATTTACTTCTACTAGCATACTGAAGAAGAAATGAACAGTATCTCTATTCTGAGATACAGCTAAATAAATAAAAATAAAATAAATAAAAAATAAAAAATAATTTCTAATTAGTTAATAAAGTAAAAAGTATTTGATAATAATAAAACTGAATATAATTAAATTATTATATATAACGAATATTTTTAAATTTTATAGTTATATACCAATTTCACTATCTAAATATTGTATCGTTGTTTGTGTAACAGAAGTTAAAAGAAGAACAATATTTCTATCAATTTTTATTGGATCATTATTAATTTCTAATAATGAGCATGGGTATTCATTGTAAGGTGAATAAACCCATAGTAAATCTTTTATTATAACCAAAATATTGCTTTGCTTAGAACACTCATAACATGTGCTTATTAATAAAGTAAGTATTTCCATTTTTGGAGATAATAATGGTAATACACTTCGGAATGAAAATTTGAAAAATTGAGATACGACCTTATATATGATAAATTAATAATAATAATAATAATTTCAATATTGTATTTTTTTTTTTTTTTTTTTTTTTTTTTTTTTTTAAAAAAAAAGAAAAAAAAAACAATTTTCTTTTTCTATTATATTTATTGATATTTGATTTTATATGGTTATATATTATTAATTTACTTACAGACATAATTTCATAATCATTGCTATATAATCTTAAAATCATTTCAATAATTTCATAACATCCATTTGATAATATTTCAAATTGATGGAATTGTTCTTGGGTTAGTTCAATTTTATTTTCTTTATTTACATTTGATTCATATTCAACTCGTTCAGCTAAATCAGCAAAACTATTTTCATCTGGTGGAATAATACCTTTTGAAAATGATACCATATGATTAAGTTGAATATTAATAAGTTCTTTAAATTTATCTTGATCACCAGTCTGTTTGTATTATTATTTGTTAAATATAAATATTAATTTAATGATTAATATTATTATATTTATATATTATTATGTAATTATACTATTTATTACATTATTTATTTTAATTAAAGTTTCTTTTATTTTTTCCTGAAGATTATTTTGTAATGCTAACATAATTGGAATTGATCTTTCATTTGGTAATGTTTGAAAAACTTCTGCCAATGCTTGAACTATTCTTGATCTTTCTCTTTGCTATTTTAAAAATAAATTACATTTAAAATATATTTAATATGCTTCTTCATGTATTATTTATATTTTATTTTATATAGATGCTTACAATAGAATCCGGTAGTTGCATATAAATATTTACTAAAACATCAATAATATTAACTAATGATTTTTTACAATGATTACAAACTTCCAAGAAAGCTTTTGAAGCAGGTAATAATAATGATGGTTGTGAAATACTAGTAATTATAAAGTCCATTATATTTGGTATAAATGCTTCATGATTCTTTAACCATTCAGCATATGAAGCTAATAATAATAATAGTAATAGTACATATACATTTATTAGTATAAATTATATTCATATAATTTTATGATTATTCAATTTTATATTATTGGATTATATAATAATAATAATGAATAATAAATAAATAAATAAATAAATGAAAAGTTATTAATATAATTTACCTATTAAATTTAACATAGTAATTTTAACTCTATCAAAGTTATCTTTTGGTAAATTACATATACTTTTAAATATTTCATCACTGAATAATTTTGAAATATATATATTTTCTTTCATATCAATAGCTTCAGAAATTGCTTTTAAACATTGTAAACTGGATTCCAAAACCTTATATATATATATATTCATTTTTCATTTATTTATAAATTAAAATACAGATTTTTTATATATATTTTATTTTTATTTTTTGTTTATATATACATACTTGCCAATTAGCATTTCCACTATATATTTTAATTAATTCTTCTTTACATAAATTAACTAAATAATCTAAAGATTGATCTTTAACGATATAGTATGCTGAAATAACTGTATCACTAGCTTCTCTTCTAGAAGCATTAAAACTTTCAAAGTTTTCTATTTTTAATGATTAAAAAAAAAAAAAAAAAAGAAATAACAATGATGTTATTAATATGTAAACTAAATTAGTAATTCATATTTCATACATTTCTTTTAAATATTAATATCAATTAAATGAGAATTCTATAAAAATTAACCTCTTTTCCATGATCTTTTTTCTTCATCTGTTGGATACTGCATTTTTTGTCTAATAATTTCAATTAATTGACGAAATACTTCTAAGCTAGCATTTCTAATTTGTAAACCTTGTTCTGGAGTCATTTGTGGATTTGATGAAGATAATGGTTGACTTCTATATATTAAAATATCATCATTTTCTTTATTATCCATTTTTGGAAGTGGAATAACATAAGGATCTTCAATAATTTCAGTTAAATTAAACCAAAAGTTATAAGTTGTATCTCTGAATTTTGAATAAATGAATGTGAGTATTATTTTTTATTATTATTTATATAATTTATTATTATATTTATTATTATATTTATTATTTATTATTATAATTTATTTATTAATTTATTTAATTTATTTTTATTATTATTTACGTAATATCTTGATCAATTGCTGGATATCCAGGAAAAGCAGTACATGACATCATCATTTTTAAATAAGTTATAACATCAGGTCTTAAAAAGTTAATTACAATATATTCAGTGAATTCTTCGCCTAATGTAGTCATTAATTTACAAATAACTCTTGCACTTTCTTCATCTTCATCTATAATTAATTGTTTTATTGAGTATTTAGTATATATTTTATTTATAATAGTAGTTATGATATATATATATATAAATTACTTTCAATTGTTTTATTAAATTCTTCATATATCCATCCTGTTGTAATTGCTTTTAATATATTATCACATAAAGTTTTTTCAAATTTTCTTGATGATGGATGAGTTAAAATTTCAATTAATACTTCGGCTGCTGGTTGGAAATTTTCAACTTCTAATAGCGCATTTATTGTTGACTCAATAATCATTCCTAATGTACTATATATATATTGCTAATTATTAACATTTTCTCTCTCTCTCTTTTTTTTTTTTTTTTTTTTTTTTTTTTTTAAAAAAAAATTTAAAATTTTATATAAAAGTTTAAAAAATTTTATTATTTACGATATTGGTGCATCATATTGAACCCATGATTGAAGACATTTTAGACTTTTTTGTTGTAACTTAATTATTGATTCATTTTTCTCTTTTATTGATAAAATTTGATTTAAAATATTTAAAACAAGTAAAAATCCAGTTGATAATTCTTCATTAATCTTTCCTCTTTAATGTAATTATATATAAATTAATTTTAAATATTAAGTAAAAATATTAATTATTAAAAAAATTTTTTATATTTTCATATAATTACTTTCTATTAGCTAAAAGTTGAGCAGTAGTGACTTGTTCTGGTACTACAGTTAAAAATTCGAGTTTGGCAAGTTCTAAATTTAACTTTGTGTTATCATCTAAATCAGGTCTTTGTTCTTCCATATTAATATCATCAATAAATGAAGAAATAAAATTTGGCCAAATTTCTGGAGATGCTTGTAATGCAAATGAAGTGAGCTTATTATATATAAATATTTACGATTATTTATTTAATATTAATATTTTTGTATAAAAAATTTAGTTTATTATTATTTTACAAATTAATTTATTAATTTATTTTATTAAAAATTTATTGATTCAGTGATAAAGATTAAGAAATATTTACAGCTAAACATAATTTGGTTAATACAATTTGAGTACTACTTGAATATTTTTTAATCCATGATATTAATTCATTTTTTAAAGGAATAATTTCGTCTGGATGAAGTGTATTCCTTATTTATTTTTATTTTTATGTTTTTTTTTTTTTTATTATTTTTTTCATACATATGTATAAATGTATCATTAATATATTAATAATTAATATTATTATTTTTAATATGAAAACAATAAATAAATAAAAAATAAGAATTATAATTAATAATAATAATAATTAATAATTAATAATAATAAATAATAGTAATAATAATAATAATAATAATAATAA
The DNA here is from genome assembly GCA_002104895.1 of Anaeromyces robustus. Lineage (NCBI taxonomy): Eukaryota > Fungi > Neocallimastigomycota > Neocallimastigomycetes > Neocallimastigales > Neocallimastigaceae > Anaeromyces > Anaeromyces robustus. Next base: position 97,135 of record MCFG01000188.1, on the reverse strand, counting down.
TAATAATAATAATAATAATAAGTTAAGAAATTAATCCATATATATTTGATAAAATTCTAATTGTAAATTTATTTATTAAATATTTACCAATCTCTTAAAATTTTAACTTGAAATGTATGTGCTCCAAAAAATTGTGAACTAATTTGCTATTATATTAATATAAGATTTGATATAAAATAAAAATAAAAAATAAAAGAATTAATAATTGATATAATACTTATTATGGACCTTTTATAACTTTATATGAAATGTAATTAAACATAATTCAAATAATTAATAAAGCAGAAATAAATTAAAATACATTTGAATTAAGTAATTGGGAAGGAAGTCTCCAAGCATAAGGTTGTTTTTGAAGTTCATGTAGCCAATGTTCAGCTGGTTTTCTAATCTCAGCTTGATTGCATTCATAAAATTGTTTTATAACCTTCATAAATAAACAAATTATTTAAAAAAAATATTGAACAAAAATAAGATTTTATCAAATTAATAATTGTAATTATTGTATTAAGAATATAATAAATAAATTATATTTATTGACTAATAATAATAAAATGAATATATTATTTTTATAGTTTTTATAACTTCTAATTTAAAATATATACATATAAGTAATTTAGTATATATGATATTCTAATTATGTTTTATGTTTTTTTCATTTTATTTTATTTTATCTTTTTTTTTTTATATTATAATATTATTATAAATTATTTATTCATTTTTATAGTCTATAAAAATAAATTATTACTTTAATAATATATTTATAAATATTTATAAATATTATGTACATTCTATTTAATAAATTGTGATTATAAAAATATCAAAAATTATGATTATATTTGAATTTCCAATTTATAAATATTTAAAATAATAAGGAATTTCAACAATTTCTTTTTTTTTTAATGTACATAAATATTTATAAATAATTTTTTAAATTTTTCCATTTTATTTCAATAATAATAATGATAATACTAATAATTATAATAATAACAAAAATAGAAAAGATATATAATTTATTAATTAATATTAATATTTTTATTTATATTTGCATACGTTTTCAACTTCTTCCACGGATGGAATATTGGTATTAATTGGATTATCATTCATTTTATTATTAATTTTTATATTATTTCTATGATTTAAATTATCAATATTTATGATAACAATGTATAATTATTTCGAAAAAATGAGTACTTTCACGTTCTCTATATATCTATTAAATTTAAAATGTTACAATTATAATATATAAAGAAAATTAGAATTTCATAATTAATTCCAAATATATATAGCACATAAGTGCTTTATGGTATAATAATAAATGTTTAAAAATTAAAATGTTAATATTATTATAAATTTAAAAAATTAATATATAATATATATATATAATATAATTTTTTATTTTATAAGATAATATTTTATTTGTATTTATATAATTATTACAAAATTTGTTCACTCAAAATAGTATTAAACTATTTCTTTTTCTTTATTTCTTTATTTTTTTTTAAAAAAAAAAAAAATAAATCAATAAAAAAGAAAATTTCTTTTATATTTATTACTTTTATTATTAATATAAAAAATATATTAAATCAATAGTCAACACATATATTACAAATATATTTCAATATAATTAAATATATATTATAAAATAATTAATAATTATTATTCAATTAATTATATTTAAAGTTTGAATTACAAGGTTATGTAATTTGTAGAAAAATTATATATATATAACTTGTAGAGTTAAAAAAAAATATACATAATAGAAATGATGGTAACATAAAAATACTAAATACATAATGAAGTAAATAATATAATTATTTGTCGTCTATTTATTATTTATATTTAAAAATTAATCTATTTAATTAATTATTGTAATTCCAAAATTTTAGAACAAAAGCATACCATACTTTTTAAGAAAAGCTTTATATGGATTATACTTTTAGCTTCAGTATATTTTCAAAAATGTATCTACTTTTATAAATTTTAATTTTAATATTTTTTTCATTATTATTTATAATTTGTTTTAAGTATTATAAGAAATAAATGATAAATTTATAATTATTTATTATATTAATTATATAATTATTTTATTTAAAATAGTATAATATTAAATTAAAGAATAACGATAACAAATTAAAAATATATTTAATAATGAATACTTTGTTATATATTAATATAGAATAAATTTGAATGGTGGAAATTTTTGTTAAGTAATTTTAAAAATTTAAAATTTATTCCTTTTTGTATGCTTAAAAGAAAGTAATAATTTTGAAATTATTTATACCTTTTTTTATATCATCATTTACATTAAATATTTGTGAATTTTGGCTTAATATTTATTAAATTTAATTATATTTAAATAAAATATTATCATTTTTCTTTAATTAATAAAGGAATTCTTATGAGAAGATATTTTATATTAATTTAAAAAATTAATTGTCCATTTTGATATTGACCATTTTATTTAATTTAATAATTTAAAATTCTTTTTTTTTTTAATATATATATTTTTCATTTTATAAATTATCGTATTATTACAAAAAAAAAAAAAAAAAAAAAAAAAAAAAAAAAATAAAATAAAATAAAATAAAATAAAATAAAATAAAATAAAATAAAATAAAATAAAATAAAATAAAATAAAATAAAATAAAATAAATAAAATAATTGTTGTTGTAATATAAATAATATTTGTTTTATAATATTAAACATTTTGTATTATTAAATTATTATCAAAAAAATAAGTATTATTTTATAGTACTATTTTAATAATTTAATAATTTGTATATCTTTGTAAACAGTAAACTATGAATAATTTAATATTATATGTACTTTTTATTAGTGTTATTATTATATAATATAATAAGAATATTTGTTAGTTTCTCATTTTTTTTTAATTTTTGTTATTAGAATATATGTATTAGACAAATTGTATATAAAGTTTTAAAATATTTTATAAATGTAAATTATAATATATTTATTCTTTTTTATGACTTAATTATTTATTTATATGAAAAAGTAGAAAAAAATAATAATTTAAAATAATATAATAACAATGGATTCAGAAAAAATCGATTTAATTAGTAATGAAAAAATTTATCAATTACAATATAATATATTGCAATGTACAGTTAATAGAAATGAAAATGAATTACCAAGAATAGCAAGTACAGGTCTTAAACCTTCATTATTTTCTCAAGTAACAAATCAAGGGATTCATTCAAGAAATGCAATATTATTATTACAACAAGAAAAATATAGAAGTATTAATGAGGTAAATGTATATTCAAAACTTATCCACCAACATAATATTCAAAAAGTTATTGATGAAACTATATCAAAGTTTCAAGGTTTTTCTATAGATAAGTCTATTAATAATGAAATAGAAGAAATTTTAAGAAACAATAAAGAAAATAATGAGGGTTTCATTGATAATTTAAAAAATGTCAATAAGTCCTCTTTTAAATTAACTGACATCGAAAATTTGGTATATAAATAATAGATAAAATTATTATTAAATTTATAAATATGCTTTTTAATAATTTTAATTAATTATAAATATTTATATTTATTTAATATTATTTTATTATTATTATATATATAAAAATTATAAAATTAGAAAATACCATTATTAAAAGAACCACTTTTACCAAGTTTAAAAGTTTTTGAAAATATAGTTAATGAAATGAATGATAATAATAAAAAAGTCAATATTACTAACAATGATAATAATTTAATTGATACAAATATGAAAATTGATAATGGCAATTTATCAAAAAATTTACATGAGCAGAATTCATATAATAATAAGAATAATTTTAATAATCATTCAAATGGAATTAAAGGAGATATAGATGATGTTGATGTTATGGATATTCTAAATGACACTGATGTTTTGTTTGATAATAACAGTTTTATAAATGATTATAATAATAATAACAACAACAACAACAATAATAATAATAATAATAATAATAACAATAATAATTGTAATTATAATTCAAATATTACAAATATGAATAATAGATATACAAGGAATACTACTCCAATGAAAAGAGTAAGAAATATAATTATGTTTTCATTAAATATAAATTTATTAATGTATTAATATACTAATATTTTAAAACAATAATAAAAAAACATTATTATTATTATTGATTATTGTTGCTATTTTTTTTTTTTTAAGAAAAGTAATGATGATTCAATAAGATATCCAAGTGATGCTACGTTTAAAAGTGCAAAATTATATTTAGTGAGTTTTATTTAATAATTATTGATATAATAAAGATAAAATAATAATAATATACTAAATATAAAATTACATCTTTTATATATTTTGAAAGAATAATAATCGAAATAAAGAAGAAAAGCATAATCTGGGTAGAAGTGATATGAACAATTTTAACAATAATTCATTGTCAAACCGTTATTCAAAAAATAAATTTAATGGAAACAATTCATATAATTATAATAGTAGTAATATAAATAATATGAATAATATGAATAATATGAATAACATGAATAATAATCGAAATTCTATGCATTTTAATAATAATTATAATAATTCTAATAATAATATAAATTATGGTGTTAATAATAATCATAATGACAATTATTATAATAGAAAAATATCATATGGAATAAATAATAACAATAATAACAATAATAATAACAATAGTTTAAGTATTAGTAACCGTAAAAGAACTCTTGGAACTTCTGGAAATCGTCAAAAATTTGTATCACCATTAATAAATAGAAAAAATGAATCTACAGATGAAGACGAAATTTGTAAAAAATATGGGTATAATGTTTTTTATGAATAATATTTAAATTAATAACAAATTAATAATATAGTTAATGAATTATTATTAATAATATGTAATTATATTTTCCTTTTCTCTATATTATTATAAATTAAGTTATTATTTGAATTCAGGTTCTGCAAAACAAAGTTCAAATAATAATAATAATAATAATAATAATAATAATAATAATAATGAAGAAGTAGATGAAAGATTGAAAAATATCGATCCAAAAATGGTAGAAATGATTATGAATGAAATGCTTGATAAAACTCCAACAATATCATGGTATTATATTACATATAAATAATAGAATATGTATTTATTTTAGAAAAAAATATTATTTTTAATTAATATAATACAATATAATATATATTATTTAATTTAGGGATGATATTGCCGGTTTGGAACATGCAAAAGCTACTATTAGAGAAGTAATTATCATTTTTTTTTATAATGAGTTATTAATAATATATTAATTTATAAATAAAAAAATTTTTAATATTAAATATCTAATAATAAATGAATAAAGTCAGTTATATGGCCAATGCAAAGACCAGACATTTTTACTGGATTAAGAGGTCCACCTAAAGGTTTATTATTATATGGGTAAATATTTTTTTTTTATTCTTATATTGAATAGATTTTAATATATAATTTTGATATTTATTTTCTTTCTTTTTCTTTTTAATTATTTATTATTTGGTATAATACATAAAGACCTCCGGGTACAGGAAAAACATTAATTGGGAAATGTATAGCTAGTCAATCAGGTGCAACATTCTTTAGTATTAGTAGTTCATCTTTAACATCTAAATGGATTGGTGAAGGTGAAAAAATGGTTAGAGCATTATTCGCAGTAGCAAGAGTTCATCAACCATCTGTAAATATATAAATATTAATTAATACGTTTTTAAATTATTACTATTTAATTATTATAATTATATATGTTTTCTAATAATTTATAATTTATGAAATTTCTTATAAAAAAAACATTAATTATAATATAGGTTATTTTTGTGGTAATTATATTATTAATACAAATAATAAAAATATCAATAATTTATAATATCAATAATATATAATATCAATAATATATAATATCAATAATATATAATATTAATAGTATATAAAATCAATAATTATAAATATTTTTTTAATATAAATATAATAAAAGGATGAAATTGATTCTCTTTTAACTCAACGTACGGATGGTGAAAATGAAGCTAATAGAAGAATTAAGACTGAATTTTTGGTAAATAAGTTTAATGAATAATATAAGTCTTAAAGTATTAATAATAAACTATATTAATAAACTTTTATCTATATTTATATATTTTAATATCTTATTAGGTTCAATTTGTAAGTACATAAATAAAATAAAATAAAAAACAAAACATTAATATTATACAAAAATAGTGATAATAATTTATTATTTTGTTATCATTATTGTTATTGCAATTATTTTTCTGATAATTTATATGTTTTTAATAAAAATATTTAAATAATTATATATATATGTAGGATGGATGTGGTACAAATGCTGAGGTAACAATATAATTTGAAAAAATATATTTAATAATTATAATAATTTTTTCTTTGATATTTTTTTTTTATTGTATTAATTATTTTAAATATAACTTATAAATCATATAGGATCGTATATTATTAATTGGTGCAACTAATCGGTAATATATAATAAAACAGAATATATTGATAATTTTAAATAGTTTAACTTACATATATATATATATATATTTATAATTTTAATTATAATTAGCCCTGGTGAAATTGATGAAGCTGCAAGACGAAGATTTAGAAAAAAATTGTTAGTATAAATATAAAATATTGTAATTATTAATGAATATATATATTAAATATTGTTTAAATTATTTTAATTAATTGTTTTATTTCATTTTTATATTTTTTATTAATTAAAGATATATTCCACTACCAGATGAAAATGCAAGAAAATCTTTATTAATGAATTTATTAAAGAAACAACCTGGATGTATGTTAAGACATATTTTTAGATATATTTATTTACTATTTATTGTTTCTTATTATTTTGTATTAAATGTTTTAAATTATATAATTATTTCTATAGCACATAGTTTATCGGAAGAAGAAATTGCTTCAATTGTTCAAAAAACCGAAGGTTATAGTGGTAGTGATGTAGATGGTTTATGTAGAGAAGCAGCATTAGGCCCTATACGATCATTAAAAGGAAATATTTGGTATGTATATTTATATGTAATATAGAGCGTTATTCATAATTATTATCTTTAATATTTTAATATATTACAATTTTGTTAACAAGAAAAATTTAAAATTTTATAAATTTTTAGTGATATAAATATCAATGATGTTAGACCTATGAATTATCAAGACTTTATTGAAGGTAATAAAAATATATATGCTATTTATAAAATGATTATATATATATATATAAATATTTATTATATATAATGTATTAATATTAAATATTATCCAATTTTATTTAAATCATTATATATATATAAAAGCATTATCTCAAGTTAGAGCTAGTGTTTCAGAAAAAGATTTAGAATTCTATTTGAAATTTGATGAAGAATATGGTAGTAAAAGATAAACAAGAAAGAGCATATATATATATATAACATATCTTATAGATTTAATATATATATATATATATATATATTCAAATAAAATTAGAAAATTTAATTATTTAATAAACTATACATTATAGACTATCCTAAACTAAATACATTTTAGTAAAATTTAAATATTTATTAAACATAATAATCTATATAGATAAACATAAACATTATTACATATTTTATATAAACACTTTTCACATTTACACAAATATTAAATATATATATTTTTTTTTATAAATATATTTTATTTGTTTTATATATATAAAAATTTTAAATCACATTAATAACGATTTTAATAATTATAAAAATATTTATAAAAATAAAATAAAAAAAAAAATAATAAAAAAAAAAAAATAAAAATAAAAATAAAATTAAATAATAAACATGTTAATTATTAATTGTAATTATATATTATATATGATATTTTTATATATATATCTTTTTTTTTTTTTTTTTTTTTTTTTTTTTTTTTTTTTTTTTTTTTTTTTGTTATTATATTTGCATAAAAGTAGTTATTTTATAATTTTTATTTTATTTTTATTTTATTTTTTTATTCATAAAAAACAATTAAATTTTAATTTAAATATATAAATAAATGTAAAAAAAAAAGTAAAAAGTAAAAAAAATTAGAAAGCCACTCTAACTCTCATATCTTCAATCTTCTTTGATACCTCACTAATTGTTTTATCTAATTCTTCAGCAATCATAGCTTTTCTTTCATAAGGTAATAAATTATATTGTTCACACAAATTACCATCAATTACATTTTTTACTGGAATATAATATGAACGGTAGGCCATATGATCTCTTCCACAAAGTGGAGGAGCATTTTCTCGAAGGTGCATTTCAAGATTTTGAAAGAAATCAACATCTTCACGATTTATAAATGGAATAAATACACCAATTCCTCCTAATATAGTTGTGTAACATAATACTTCTTTACCACCTGCGACTAAAGTAGTTCTATTGATTGAAGTTAATGATTCACCTACATGATATTCACATAAATGTGTAACTTTATGTGGTGCACCTTGAAGATATCCTTTTTCATATATTAAACGGTTACCTGTTGGATCTTCATCAACTTCTTCTGATGTTGATGCAGGTAAACGATCAACGAAAAAGTTACCAAATTTATCACCACCAACAACAGTATCATAGTCTACCATAGTTGTACATGTTATCCATCTTGGAATAGTATCATCTGCAAATATAATAATACGATTTTCACGATTCTTATATGTAGCGTAGGTTACAGATTCTTGAATATCACCAACAATGATTCTGTCACCTTGGGTATGAATAGTTAAAATCATATTTGGGAATTGCTATAATAATAAAATAATTATAAAATAATTATAAAAAATGTTTGTATAAGTATTTTTTTTTTTTTTTGTTATTATAATGATATAATAATAATAATAATTTCATATTTTATTTTAATAATTTTAGTATATTAATAATTAATAACGATTAACATTTATAATTATTAATATTGTTTTTATATAACAATAACATTTTGTAAACTATAATTATTTATATCTACTTACTTTATTTTCACATTTTCTTAACATCTTTCTTTTTCCAATATCATAAATTCTAAGTATTTTTCCCATACCAACTAATAATCTACCTTGGAATTGACATAAAGCCATTGGAATATCATCAATTAAAGTCTATTATTTAAATTTTAAATAAAAATAATTTTTAACATTATAAGTAAATATTATATAAAATTATTATTATTATTATTATTATTATTATTATTATTATTATTATTATTAAATAATGATAAAAGGTAAACTATTTAATACTGTTTTCTTTAAACTTACTCTGTGAACTAATTCTAAAGCTTTATTATCTTCAGTAAAACGATAAACACGAATAAAACCTGCTGTACAGTTTCTTGGGGAAAGAATAGTATCTTGAGCTGTACCAACAACAACAAAAGTTTCATCAGGTTGACTTTGGAAAACACAAGTTGTAATACTAAATGCAGCTTCATTATTATCTAATTCGATTTCACATGTAGTTTCTCCTGTAGTAGCATCTAAAACACGAATACAAGATGCCCATTTTCCTAATTCAGCTTTTGGTAATCCAAATTGTTCTGGTGGTAATTCTTCTTCTTGATTATCTTCACTAGTATCCATTTGATTTTCTTTAAACTTTGCCTTTTCAGAGGGACACCATGTATTTTGTTCTGATTCGATAATAACAAAGGTATTAGTTGGTTTATGTAAAATAAAACGTCTTGGAGTGTATTTTAATGGTACAATAGACTGATTGAATACATTTCCTAATTTTTCAACAGTTAAAATTCTTAAAGTATTTCCTGTAATAGCAACAATACCTTCTGGACATTGTTCTGAACAAAAACTAGAACCATATTCTAAAGTTTCATATGATAATGGAATTAATGTAGTTTTAGATTGATAGGTATATGTAATCCATGGTCGACTAGATAATGCTAATAATGCTGGTTCATCTTTAATTTTAATTTCGAATAATTTAACTGGACGTGATCCTAAGAATCTCATTCTCATATCACTTAATGCACCAGTGACAGTATCTATTGCTGTTCTTAATAATATACCATTTTGTAAACCCATATTTAAATATAAAGTATTTTGACCATCAACATTAAAGTCCTTCATTTCTATAATGGATAATGATTCTGGAATGGAATTTACAGCTTGCATAGCGAGAGGTTGTAAACATGAATCAGGATCAAGAGAGAAAATTCTTATAGTATTATCTACACAACCAACAGCCATGAATTTTGATCTTTGTCTTCCTTCTGGTATAGGTCCAAGAGCTAAACATGATATTTGTGAAGCCATTTCTTTATGTTCTTGGTATTCGTTAAGATGTCCTGATGGATCTAATTCAAAGTAAACTAATTCACCACCTGTTAAACCAAGTATTACTTGACGTTGGTTACAAGCAGCTTTGACAATAGTTTTGTTTCCAGGTGCTTTCCATTCATTAACTCTTCTATCTGATCTAATATGTCTTACACCATTTGGATAAATTTGTATTAAAGCATTATCACCAAGTTGTCCAACGTCAAGGGTTGGCGTTGATGAAAGAAAACCAGTATCAGTTACTTCTTCAACTGTTTCGCCAATTGAAAGTACCAATGTTGCATCAACAAATGAAATAACAATATATGAATCATATTCATTTGAAGCAGATGTTTTAACTGTCCAAACTGCTAATGGATTTCCAGGTAATTCAGATACGGCCATTTCTGAAACTTCAAGACCATGTCTTAAAATTCTAAATGAAGATCTTGCACCTCTACCACAGAGGGTATAAAATTGGGGACTATCTTCTTCACCAATATTTATTATTTTTGAATCAATTAATGGACATAATGATTCCATTTCATCAACAGCTGTTAAATTGACTAATCCTCTTGGTTTAAAGTAAACAGTTACATCGTCAAGTTCATCAATATCACCTTGTGGGAAATCATTACTTGAAAACTCTGGTTGATCTTCATCTTCATCACCAAGATTTTCAATTTGATAAAGATAACTATTATATTAATATAATTTAGATAATAATTCGTAATTAATAATAATAATAATAATAATAATAATTAATAATAATAATAATAATAATAATAATAATAATTAATAATAATAATAATAATAATAATAATAATAATAATAATAATAATAATAATAATAATAATAATAATAATAATAATAATAATAATAATAATTAATAATAATAATAATGATAACGATAATAATAATAATGAATCAAAATTACTATTTTTTTGTTAAAAAGAATAAAAAAAAAAAAATACGTACTGATTTCCTGTTTCACTTGCAACAAATAATAAACCCGTTTTTAAAAGACACATACCACTTGCTGCTGGGACGGTGTCAAAATATTTAATCTTAATTTCTCTTATTTTTGAATATCCATCTTCGTTAATACTATCAATTGTTATTTTAAAAATATCACCATCTTCGGTTTGAACAAATATAAATAAAGCATGTTTCATTTTCAATAAAACATTTGATATAATGATAACACCTCTTTCATCTTCTTCTCCAAGATGTGCATCCATTCTATTGGGTCTTCTTGGTATAGGTATTCTAATACTTTCACAATCTTGGTGCATCCATGTAATATAGTTTTCTGAACATACTAATACACCACTTGGTCCATCATTTCCTCCAGGTATTGATATTAAATAATTTGATCTTGCATCAATAACTTCACTCCATTTTCTAACAACATGATTCAAACCAAGATCAAGTTCATAGTATGTTAAAGTCTTTATATAATTATGTATTATATAATTATTATTATAATTATTTATTTTTATAATTATAATTTTTATTAAAAAAAAATATTATTGATTTTAATATATATTATTATAAATATGTAAAAATAATTATATAATTATATAAAACAAATTATTAAAATAGTTTATCAAAAAAAAAAAAAAAAAACAATATTTTAAAAAAAAAAGTATAAATAAAGTATATAAATATAACATGTATATAATTACTTTTTCAGTATTTAAAAAAGCTTCACCAGTTGGATCTTCATCTGCATCTGAATAATCAATTTCTATACAAGCAAATATTGGATTTTCGAAACCAACATCAACACCAACACAATGATATACAACTGTATGAGCTTTATGTGCTTCTAATGGTGATGATATAGTTAATTTTGCAGCTGAATCACGATTTAAGATATATACTAGTTTCTGTTTTTCAACAGCACCTAATTTTATTATTAATATTTATTTAAAATTAAATAATTTATATATATATATAACAAATAAAATATTTTTAAAGAGAATTGTGTTATTATTACTAAAAATAATTTAAATTTCAATTTAAATGATTCTCCAAATTAATTCTTACCTAACATGACAGCTCTTCCTTTTGGATCTGCTGCAAGATATTGTCCTGGAACAATTCTTCTACATCCAGTTTTGCCATATGTTTCTTCATGTAATTTATTAAATTGATTTTTTACTGGATTATATTCGAGAATTACTAATTTTCCTGAATCTGAACCAATAACGATATAATCTTTAAATTTTAAATTTTTATTAAAATGCATTTGGAAATTTCATTAATGATTATAAATGATAATGAGATTAATAAAATAATAAAATAGTATTATTGATTAAATAAATAATTATGGTTAATAAAATTAATATCATTAAATTATCATATATATAATTATAATTATAATATAATGAATAAATGAAGCATAAAATATATAATATATAATTTCATTTATTATTTTATCTACCTTTTGAATCACCAGTAAGTCTAAACGGTACTATTGATCTAATAATACCAAATACTTCATGAGTTAAAACAGAATGAATTTTTCCTGTTGTGGAATCAGGTCTTAACAATTCAAGAGTAGAACCTCTTGCTACAATAATTTCTTGAGTTCTGTTACCTGAAAAATTCCCAATAAATGCTTGATTTATAACAGTTGGCTGTTGAATCGTTAAATTATATAAAAACATGTTGATAGTTCAATTTTTATATTATTTAAATTTAATTAATTATTCTTCAAATTAAATTATATATTAAGAAATGGAGATTATAAAAATATATTGTTCTATTTTTTTGATTGAATATTTATTATTAATTGTGTTAATATATTAATTCCATAAAGAAATAAGTAAAAATATCATAAAAAAATGATATAAAAAAAGATTAATAAAGAATAATAAATTAATATATTAATTATATATATATATGAATAAAATAATTATATTTTTATTATAAATGAAATATAATTTAAATAAATATATCTAATTATTTATAGTTTAATTGAAAATAAGAACAAATTAATATAAGAAAATAAAATGATTTATATAAATAATAACAATTATATTAATAATACTATATATATATATATGAATTACCTTTAATTCTGATTAATTTAATTATGTAAATTTTTATTAACTGTAAGTTATATTAATTTTTATTATTAAATTGTTGATAACAAATTTGCATTAAAATAAAATTTATTTAAATATTTACTTTTTATTTTTTTATTTTTTATTTTATTTTATTAAATATATTTCAATTTAATATATAAATGAAATTCAATCTTAAAATTTGAATTGATGGAGCACTTACTTTTGTATTTCAAAAAAAAAAAAAAAAAAAAAAGAAAAAAGAAAAGAAAAAAAAACTATATATTTAAAAGAAATAATAAAAAAAGAAAGAAAAACAAATCGGTATAAATAAATTAATTTAATTTATTTTATAATAGCATTAAATATTAAATTATTGAAATAGAATAAATCAATATAAAATTATAAAATTTTCTTTCTTCTTTTCACTTTTCCTTTAAATACTTCTTAATAATAATAATAAAAAAAAAAAAATGCTAAAAAAAATTTTTTTATATATTAAAATTTATTTTTATCTTTTAATTAATTTATTTTATGATTATTTTTCATATATATATACAATATTCAAAATTAAAAAGATGTATACACGTGATAATTTGATCATTTTGAATTTTAATTGATCTGTTAAAAAAAATTAATTAAATAAAAAATATACAAATAATTTATAAACATAAATACACACACTTTTAATTCAAAAAAATACGTTTTATTAAATTAGTTTTTGTTTTATGCTTTATTTTTTTTTTTTTTTGTTTCTTATTTTAAATATATATTTTTGATTACAAAAATTTTATTTTTATAAATAAATAATATTTTTTATGTTTTAATAATAAGTAGATGACTGATATTTTGTATATTTACTATAATAAATTAAAAATGAAAAAAAAAAACTTCCTTCGTTTAAAGTTAATTTTATCTTTTTAAATAAAAATTAATTAAATAAAAATTATTTAACTTTTTCTCATGAGTAAATATATATTCTTTCCGACTTCAATATTTTGTAAATGACGATAATCACCTTCAAGACACATTAAGAGACCACCATATGAAACGTATATTGATCTATATCCAAAAATACAATGTATAAAATTTTAGTATTCTATAAATATTTCGCAATTCTTAAAAATTACATCATTTATAAAACAATAAAATCTATATATTTATACTTACACTTTGGAACCATTTGAATCATCATATTTAAAAACTTTTCCATACATGACATATTCATAATCATCAGCTAAACTATCTTTTAATTGGTCTCTCCATATTTCAGTTTTTTCAGAACCATCAAGGGATAAAGAAGAAGCCAACATTAATGCATATTTGTCACCGATTTCAATTGGGTATATTTCAGTATTAACATCTAAAGTAAGATCCATTTCATAATTTTCACTTCTTCCTTGAATTCTTGAAACTTTATATATAATTAAATATATTAAATAATATAGAACAGTTAATATTTGAATAAAAATTATTTTTAAAGAAAATAAGGAAATGAGGAATAAATGATTTTTGATTAATTTTGTTTTAATTTTGTGTTTCATGTAGTAAAAATAAGAATATTAATTGCTTTATTATAACGATTTTTTTATTTATTACATTAAAATTTAAAAAAAATTATAATAATAAAAAAAAAGAATTTCAAATTAATTTCACTAATTATATTATTTATTGTATTATGAAATATTTATAAATATTATAAATATTAGTGATATTAAAAATATTATTTTAAATAGTATGTGTATAAAATATATATATAATTTATTTAATTAAAAATTTTTTATAAATTCAATCACATTAATTAAAATTTCAAAATATCTTTTATCTTATGAATTTTGAAAAAAGATCTCTCTCAATTTGAAGATTTTTAAATTAAAAAAAAATATTTATTAAATTTAAATCATTTAATAATTTGTATATTTATATATTTATATACCTCTATCGAATTTTTTTCCCCCTTTGTCTTTTTCAACAATTTCAAAAACATCAGAAAATAACTTATTATCTTGACTTTCCATCTTGATTATATCAATTTTATTTTTATACTTTTTTAAAGTAAAAATATTTTTGCGAAAAAAATATTTTTAAATATATAGTAATTTTAAAAAAATATATATTATATAATTTATATTATTATATAGCACTATGTAATATTATTATATTATATTATATTATATTATATTACATTATTTAATAGAAATATATTATTATTGTTAAAAAAAAACCATATAAATGTATAAATATTTTTAATATACAAAATATTTTATATTTAAAATTTTTATAATTTTTTTTTATTTTTATTAATTATTATTTTTAATAGTATACATTTATATAATATTATTATCCAATCAATACTTATTTTTATCCAATCAAAATAAATAAAATATTGTTTTTATATATCGTAATGTATCAATATTATTAAATGTTAAGTTTAAAAACTAACTTAACAATTTTATTAAGTTTAATATATAAATTATTATATATATATATTTATAGAGTATACCTTTTAGTTTACAGAATAAATATTATAAATATTTTAAGAAAGATTTTCAATTATATATCATTCTAATGTTGTTTAAAATATTATTAAAATACTGTTTTATACATAAATCAAGAATACAAAATTATATATCATAATTAACAATTTATTATAGTTTTTTTTTATATAATGAATCATATATAATTATTTGTTAATAATTATATTAATTTTAAAACAAAAATTATTAAAACTTTTAATATTTATATAATTTAAAATTTTTGTCATAATAAATTTAATAAAAAAAAATAAATTATTTATTTATTTATTTATTTATTTATATTTATTTATTATTCATTTACTTAAATAATTATCTATTTACTTATTTATATATTTATTTATTTATTTATATATTTTCAATATAGTGTACCATGATTTTATTATAATATATTATATAAATATATTATATATTTATTACAATATATTACATAAATATATTTTATAATTTGTATTAATCTTTACATAAATAAAGTATTAATATATACAGATTCAAATCTTAATTATTAAGTGTTTTTAAAATAAATTAATATGTAATAATATATATGAATGCAATATATTAATAATATAATTATATAATATATTATGTATAATACATAGCAATATTAAATATATTAAATAAATTATTCATATATATTAAAAATTATATGGAAAAATTTTGAAAGAAAAACTAAGAAATATGAAATATTTTAGAATTAAATAAATCAAATATATTATTAATGTATTAATAATATATTAATATATTGACATGGAATAACAAAATTTTTTATATAAAAAGATAAAAAGAATTATTTTTTTGTTTTTCAAAAAATTATTTTTTTAAAAAAAAAGAAAAAGAAAATTTTAAAGAAATATTTTTTATTAGATTTTAAAATTGAATTCATTTATAATTTAAAATATAATTATATAATATATAATTAAATAAATTTTTAAATATTTTCAAGAATTAAAAATTGAAAAAAAAGTATATATAAAATTTTTATATATAGTAAATATTTTAATAAAATTTTTTAATTATTAAATGTAAATAAATTAATATTGGATTATATAATTAAAAAATAAAAAATTAAATTTCACAATAGAATTGAAAATTTAATCATTTATACTTTCAAGTATATTATAAACGTTATATTATCTAAATTTATATATAATAATAAATTAGACACTTTTTTTATATCATTTCAATTATTAATTTAAAATTTCATTACGAATAATATGATCATTTAATTATTATAAACATTATTAACAAAGAGTTTATAATCACAAATTTAATATTTTTTGCAATTAGGAAATTAATATTCATTAATTATATAAAAGTTAATAAAAAAAAAGATGTTATTGGAAAAAAGATACAATTCAAAAATAAAATAATATACATGTTCTATAATTTTAAAAATTTATTTATTTAATTATTTATATATTTAAAATCAGTTATAAAAATAATTATTTCTTATATGTATATAAATATAAATTTTATTTATTACTTATTAATTTAATAACTAATTTCCTTTTTTTTATATTTTTATATTTCATTATCTAATTTTATATATATTCTTAATATATAAATGATATATAGTATATAATATAAATGTCAGTAGAAGAAGAACCTAAAACTGTTAATAATAGTGAAAAAGATGATAATATATATAATAACATAAAGAATAAAAAAGAAGAAAATAAAATAAATTTAAAAAATATTAAACCTAATATATTGTCACCTCCAGATACGCCACAAATTAGTAATATTAAAAAAGGTATTTTACTTTTAATATTTTTATATATAAAATTAGTGTATTGGCAAATTTAGTTTTTTTTTCTTATTTTAATGTAACAATATATTATTTTTGTTATAACATAATATATATTTAAAAAAAATAACAATAATTTAGAAAGTGAAAGTGGTATAAATACGGATAATTCTAATAATACAGGAAATAATAATAATGATATAGTAAATAATAAAAGTGATAAAAATTCGTCAGAACATTTAACAAATAATTCAAATGTAAATAAAGAAAAAATGAATAATAATGAAAATAACAATAAAGAAACAAACAATATTGATAATTCAAATATAAAAAATGTGGATATAATTAAGAAAAATAACAGTGATATAATTAATAATAATCAAAATATTGAAGAAAATGGAAATAATGAAACCATTTCAAATATAAATAATAATCAAAATACTGAAGAAAATAACGATAATGAAAATATTTCAAACATAAATAATAATCAAAATAACGAAGGAAATGTAAAAAAAATTGAAAATGATGATAATAAAAACATTTCAAACATAAATAATAATCAAAGTATCGAAGGAAATGTAAATAGAATTGAAAATGACAATAATAAAAATATTTCAAATATAAATAATAATCAAAATGTTGAAGAACATATAAAAAGAATTGAAAATGACGATAATAAAGTAAGTTCAAATATAAATGTTAATCAAAATAATTCATTAGTAAAAGAAGGTAAACCTTTAAATATAAATAATATAAAATCAGAAAATAATAAAGTTCTAGTAAAAGTTGATATATTAAATCAGAAACAATTAAATGAACCCAAAAAAATTCAAAAAATGCCAAGAAGTGAAATAAATATTAGCATTAATATAACAAGATCATTACAATTGCATCCAAGGTCTTTCCCATTTTTAAAACCTGTTGATCCTGTACTTTTAAATATACCAGATTATTTTACAATCATTAAACATCCAATGGATTTATCTACTATTATGAAAAAAATTAAAGAAAATAAATATAAAGGAATTAATGAATATATAAGTGATGTTGAATTAATGTTTAATAATTGTTTCATATATAATCCACCTACGAATCCAGTACATGTTGCAGGTAAAATATTAAGAGATTACTTTATTGAACAATTAAGAAGATTATCACCTGAAGTTCAAGCTTCATTAAATATATTGACAAAAGAGAGTAATGGTGAGAATATAAATAACAATGATAAAAGACCAAAAAGACAAATTAAAGCTGTACACCATTTAGAACCTGAATATCATATACCTAAAAAAATGAAAGTTGTTCACAAACAAGCATTTGAAAATGAAAAAGAAATAAAACCTCAAACTCAAAACTTATTATTAAAAACAGTTGAAAATAAAAATAATAGTATTCAAATAAAACCAGAACCGAAAAATTTTAATAATATTTCAAATGTACAAAATGAAATTCAAGAAAAAACAAAAAATAATAATAAAACAACGATAAAAAAATTAATTGCAAAAACAGGAAAAAATCAACAATACGTTAGAAAAGTCCAAAAAGAAGAAAAAATGGAAAATGAAATTGGAGAAAATCGAGAAAATGATGATGAAATATATGATATTGAGGATGAGGAAGATGAGATAGAAGATGAAGAAGATGAAATTGAGGAAGAAGAAGATGATGAAAACGAAGATGATGAAGATGGTGAAGATGTTAATGAAGAAGATGACGACGATATGGATGAAAATGAAGAAGATGAAATTGATGATGATGATGATGATTTAAATCGTAAGACAAGATCAATTATACGTTCTAGTCAAAAAGTTCTTTCAAGAGTAAAGTCCAAGAACGCACATTCTAATAATACTAAAATTAGAAATATATCGTCACAGGTCAGTGGTATAAATAAAAAAACAAAAAAATCAAAATTAATAAAAAGTTTATCAAAAGCACCACCTTTGATACCTCTTCCAATGGGTCAAATATACCAAGATAATTCAGTTAATAATATAGTGGAAATGCAAATTAATACATTAACAATGTGTCTTCAAAAAGTTACAAAACAATTAGAACTTTTACAAGTACAATCTAAGGCAAGAAAATTAAATAGACAAGCTAAACGTTTAGCAAAATCATTAAATATGGACAATTTTGGTTATCAATCAGATTCTGATAATGTTGATGATTTATTGAGTAAAACTGCTCTATTGACAAATGATGCTAATAATTTATTGAAAAGAAAAATTAAAACAAAATCAAAAATAACAAATAAAGCAACTAAAATAAATAAAACTAAATCACAAAATCGTCGAAATGTGATAATTAATAATGAAATCGATGAGGAGAATGAATATCAAACTAAACATATTAATAATAATACAAATGATATATTACCCAAAACTAAAGGTAAAAATAATACAACAAAAGTAAAACCAGCAAAGAAAGAAACCAAACAACAAAAACAGACAAGAATTCCAAGAAAAAGAATACCAAAAGGAAGTCATGAAAATTCCTATGATATTAAAAAAGTGTGTGAATATTGTGGTGATACTGATACACCGATGTGGCGTAGAGGACCAAATGGAAAAGGAACTCTTTGTAATAAATGTGGTGTAAAATGGAAAGGAGGAAAAATTTATCAAGGAGAAGAAATACCAATGCTAGCCAATAAAAATAATAAATCAGGTAATTCAACAAAAGTTATTCCACCACCACCTAAAAGAGAAAGAAAAACTAAAAATAAGGGAAAAGAAAAGGAAAAGAAAAAAGAGACAAGCAATAATACAAATACTAAAACCAATAAAAATAAACAGCAAAAAGTAACTGAAATTACTTATAATCAGAAAAAAGAATTAAGTGAAATGATCAACTATTTATCAGAAGAAAAAATTAGTGGCGTAGTAGATATAATCAAAAGTTCTATACCAGAAATTAAAGATACACAGGAAGAAATTGAATTAGATATTGAAACTATTAATCCTGCTACATTATATAAACTTTACAATTATGTTAAAAAAGTATATAAACCTAAAAATAATAAAAAGAATCAAGTTAAGAATGATGATACAAGTAGTGGTGAATCAAGTGGTGAATCAAGTGGTGAATCAGAATATGATTCTAGTGAAAGTGATAGTGAACCTAATCAAATATTATCAAGACGTTAGGAAAAGAGAAAAACAATATTTTTTTTTCTTTATATATAAAAATATATTTTAATTATATAATTTATGCCTTTGTTTATTTTATATTATTTTATTTTTTTTATTTGATATATATTATATTTTTTTTTCCTTCTTTTTTATCTTTTATTTTATTTTATTTTTTTTTACTTCTAAAAATGTATTAAAATTCTTTTTTTTTTTTTTTAATTGTTAATATATATTTTTATAAATGTATATCTTTTTAATATTATAAATCTTTACATTTATATATATCTTTTCTTTATGTTTAATTTTTTTTTACCATTTATTATATTTTTATTTTTTTTTTATTAATTTGTTTAACTGTCAATTAATTCTTTAATTTCTTATTTCATAATCATAAATATCAATAATATTATAAAACTTTTATATAATATTTTATAAATATTTTCATTATTAATATTTTTTTTTTCATAAAATTAACCAAGCACATATTAAAAAAAAAAAAAAAAATTAAATAAATAATACTAATTTAATAAATTCAACAATTAAAAATAATATAATTTATCATTGAAATATATTTTTATAAGTATTTCAATTTAGTATTTCAAATTACTTTAATATTATTTCAATAATATTAATGTATATTGTTTTAATATATATATATATTTTTTTTTCTGTATAAATATGTAAATTTTATTTTTCATTAGTTGGTGGAATAACTATTTATGAATTTTTTTAATTTATTTATATTCTATCCCTAAAAAAGGAGACTTATATGACTGTAATAATTATAGAGGTATATCCCTGATCAATAACTGTATTAAAATTATCTCAAAAATTGTTACTACCAGAATCTCAACATATGCTTACAAGAATAATTTCATTAGACCTGAACAATTTGGTTTTCGTAATAAAGAAGAATGTATCAGTTTATTTGTCTCCATTCGTACTATATGTCAGACCAGACAGAATATGGGAAAAGATACTTATTTGGCTTTTTTAGACCTTAAAAAAGCTTATGATTCAGTTCCTATTTATAATATTCTGAATAAACTTGAATGCTTAGGAATTAGAGGAAAATGTTATAATTTCCTTAAAAACTTATACTTATCTTCCAAAGCTTGTGTGAAACTTGACTCTCAATATTCGGATACTTTCAATATTGAGAAAGGTGTTAGACAGGGTTGTCCCCTCTCTCCTATCTTATTTAACCTTTTCATCAACGATATTTTTCGAGATTGTAACGAATATGGAGTTTGTATTGATAACGAATACTGTTGTGGGGGCCTCTTTGCCGATGATATTGTCCTTTGTGCACCTACTAGAAGTAAACTAAATAAGCTTTTGAAAAAAGTTAATGATTGGGCTAAATTTAACCTTATGGAATTCGGAATTGGTAAATGTGGAACTACGGTTGTAAAAGCAGAAAATTCTAAAGTTAAAGGTGACCCTACCTTTTACCTTGCTGGTCAAATTATTCCAAAAACTAATTGTTATACGTATTTGGGAATTCCTTTTGATAGTGATTTATCTCTTAAACCGATAATTAAATCGACGAATAATAAAGTTAGGAAAGCGCTTTTTTCTGTTAGAGGATTTTTAATTAATCCTTATATGCCTATATCCTTCAAGAAATCAGTTTTTAATTCGGTTGTTGTCAGTCAAGTATCATACGTTGCACCTTTACTTGGATCTAATAAAACTAGAACAAACGGTGCTCAAAGGCTAATTAATAAAGGACTCTCTTGGATTGCAGGTCTTAGGAAGCGCTCTTCCTTCATATCTTTATATAGTGTATCTAAAGATCTTAATATTCCTCCTCTTTCTGCCAAATGTGCCATTGCTCAAGATAAATGTTTTAAGAGATGGGCAGACTCTAATTGTATTATTTCCAAGTTAGTTACTATTATTCCGAAGATGAGAAAATACACATGGGCTAAAGAAAGCAGAACTTTATCAAAGAAACTTTCTAAAATTGGCTCTAGAGAAGATATTTTGACTTTTTATTGGAATAGAGATGTCAAAAAAGACTCCGTTAAAGCTGTTACCTATTGTGATAATCACCTTGAATTATCTCGTGATTATTTACATCTTGAACTTGAATACCCTAACTTGGCTTATGGCTTTAATTGGCTCCTCAAAATACGTAGTGGTTATAAATTCAATAGTGAAATTGCTAAAGCCGCTAAACTTGTATCCGACTCTTGCCCTGATTACTGTCCTTGTTGTAAAGGCGGTAGTCAAACCTTCGAACATTGGATTTTAGAATGCCCAACATTCGATCATTGGCGTTCTAAGTTATTTGGCAATCTTGAAACCATTTATTTGTATGTTAATCGAAAACCTTTAGTTAGTTCTGATAATATCAACTTTTCTAATAATTTTAATAATAACTACAATAATAATATTTATGATAATATCTATAATAATAATAGCAGTAGTAATAGTAATATTAATATTAATAGTAATAATAATGGTAATAGCAATGATAATAGTAATATTAATAATGTTAGTAATAGTAATAGTACTAGCTTATCTACATATTTTCTATACAACTACTCTCAATTCATTAATAATTTAACTATCAACAACATTTTTTTTGGTTTTAATTACTTCAACAATTTCTCCTCCTTGGAGAATTCTTCACGAAATAGTACTTTCTTAGTTTCTAATAGTTTTATTCATTATGTTAGTTTAACTTACAACTTAAATAATACTTTCAGTTATAGTATCAACAACAATAATAATAGTTTAAATAATAGTATTAATTATAATAATTTAGTTAGTAATGCTTCAAGTGGGGTAAATTTTCATTCCAACTCGTTGGAATGGAGTAGGGTATATTATTTCCTTCTTGGTGGAAGAGTTAATCATTATAACTTGGGGAAAGAGGAGTGGAACAGTCTTTGTAAGGCGCAACTTAAACCTAGCACCTTTTCGGATGTTCCACTTTTGGTACGTACATCCGCACTTTTACTTAGAATTATGCCTACTGTTAGTGGCCAGATCTGGTCATTATTCAATAGGTATCCCAACAATCTAACCAAGAGCGTCGAAGCTGACAATTCAGTAGGACAAGACAGTAGGTCACACGCATCTAATAATGATAATAACTTTCCAACTTGATTTAATTTAATAATAAACACTATACCATATGAAGTAATTATAAATTATTACTATCTATTAAATAATAAATTATTATTCTTTATTAGATTAAGTTTTAATATGTACAATTACTTTATAACATGTACTTTTTAAATTAAATTTAAATAAAGTTTTCATTATTTTATTGCCAAAAAAAAAAAAAAAAAAAAAAAAAAAAAAAAAAAAAAAAATTTATTTATATAAAAAATTATATATTAAACATAAATATGCATATATATATTTTATATTTAGATTAAGTATTAAAAAAGAAAAAAAATCATTTTTAAAAATCAAGAAATTTGAAATTAGATTTCATTTATTAAAAAAAAAAAAAAAAAAAAAAAAAAAAAAAAAAAAAAAAAAGAGAAATAGTTTTATTTTTAAAAAAATAAAGAAAAAAAATATATTTGAACTATTATATAATATTTTTATTGTCTTTGTAAATTAATTATAAATATATAAATAATAAATACTATGGAAAATGATTCGTTGAATCAAATTGATATACCCTTTTTTGCAAACAATTCTACTGATGATATTGAACCATTAGAAAATGAAAGTTCAGTAATATTGCAAAATTATGTTGAAGACATTAATTTCGATCCAAAAGAAAATTTAATGGATATTGATAATAATAAAGAAATTATTAAACAAAGTATTAAAGCTCAAGATTGGGAAAAGGTAAGATAAGATATATATATTATTATTATTAATTATTTTCTTTTATATATATATATATATTTTTTTTTTTCATTTTTGATAAAGTAGAATATATTTAATTTGTTTCTTTCTTTCTTTTTTTTTTTTTTTTTTTTCATATTTCATTTAATATATAAAAAAAATTAATAAAATACTTAATATATTAATTATTATTTATAAAGATCGAAGATTGGTTAAAAGATTTATATAATGGAGAACAAGTACCTTTATATGAAAAAAATGAAGAAACATATTATGCACTAAGTATAATGATGTGGAAAAGTATTGAAAAAAATTCTTTATTAAAAATAACAAAAGGAAATGTAAGAGAAAATTTAAAACTTGAATATGAAATTAAAGGTATTACATAATAAAATAAATTATTATTTTTATATTTATTTTTATTATATTATAATTATTATCATTATCATTATCATTATTATTATTAATATATAAATTATATTTAAAATAAATTGTATATTTTTTTAATTAATTATGTTTATAAAATGTATGTATATAAATAATCTCTAAAATTTAATAGGTGAAAAATACAAAAAAATTTTAAATAGTTTAGGTATTAACAAAAGTAGTTTACCTCTTCCACTTAAAAAGAAATTATCTTCATTGATAGAATTAATAATGAAATATGAATTAGATAATTTTGATTTAGGAAGGTTTGTAATAAATTTGGAATTAATTACATTATTAAATAAAAAAAATTTAATGAATAAAAAATTGTATTATATTTTTTAAAGATTTTATTACATTAATATAATTTCTATATTTTATATATAATCAAATTATATATATTACATTTTATTTTTGAAATAAAATATATCAGCTTACAAACAGCAATATGTAATAAAAATATATCAAAATTTAAGAATAAACAAAAAATAAAAGAACAAGAAAATCAAATTCGTGAATTGGAAACCCAAAAAAAATCATTTATATATAATTTAAAATTATTGAAAAAGTAATATATCAATGAAAATGAAAATTTCTATTAATTTGTTTTTAATTATAATTAAAAGTAAAAATAATTTAGACATGTTTTTTCAAAAATAATAATAATAATAATATATAATATATATTTATTTTGTATTGTTATATTTTTATTATATTATATTATATTTTATTTAACATTTATAACAGTATATTAACAGAATATGAAAAAAATGAAGAAGTATGTTCACAAAAAATTGAAGAATGGATTTCAAATACTCAAATGTTAGATCATAAAGAAAAAGAATATGAAGAAAGAATATTAACAGGAAGAACAAGATTAAATAATGTAAATATAAATACTAATCTTATTATTTTTATATAATTAATAAATAAATAAATAATGTTTAATATATATATGAAGTTAAACAATATATATATATTATCTATCTAAATTTCATATTCTATATTATTAAACAAAACAAAACAAAACTTACAAATTATATATTAATAATAATAATAATAATAATAATAATAATATAATTTAATTAAAAATATTCTAAATGTATATAGTTAGTTCCAGAGGAAAGTCTTTCATTATTACAGTTTAATGTTTTAAATGAAATAGAAAATATGATAAGTGATTTAAATGATGAAATAGCTGAAAAAAGAAATAAGCTCAACAGTATAGAAGATTTACCTTCAGTAAATATTCATTATTCATAAATATAATTCTTATATTTTTTTTTTAAGTCAAAATGACTTAATATTTGTTATTTTATATTAATATTAACATTATTTAAACAGGATATGACATTAGCTAAATTAAAATATGCTGAAGCAAAACAACAACTGGTAAAATATTCTATATATATAAATCATTTCTTATTTATTCTTTACTATTTAATTTCTTGTATTAATTTATTATTATTATCATTATTATTCATTTAAAACAGGAGGCATTAAGAAAAATAAGAGAAGAAAAAGTTAAAAATATGGCTCTTCAGATTTTTTAAAAATGTTATTATTAAAATGTAATATTTTTAAATATAATAAAAAATTATTTATATTTATAATAAATAAAAATGTAAATACTATTCTTGAATATAAATATATAGAATACATTATTAATATTAACTAATAAAAAATTGTTAAAAAAATAATATTATCATAATTTAAAATAAATATTTAAAAATATTAATAATTAAAAAAAAAAAAAAAAAAAAAGATTTAATTAAATATTATTTTATTTTGTTTTTATTTTTTTTTTTTTTTTTTTTTTTTTTGATTTAAAATAATTTAAATATTCATATATTACAATGTATTTTAATATATTAAAAATTTGTGTAAATATTTTTCAATTATTCAATTAAAATATAAATATTTAATATTTAACTTTTTTTAAAAAAAAAAAAAATTAGAATTAAATGAAATGTTTATCTTGTATTAATAAAACTATCATATTTTATCATAATTTATTTAATTTATTGTTAAAAAAATAAAAATTATAATTATATAAAGTTCTTTTTTATAAATAAAACAATAATTATTTAAATATAAATTATAAAAATTTAAAAAATTATTAAAATAGAATAATAAATTACAAAAATGGAAAAAGTTCAAGAAATTCAAAATGGTTCTGAACCATTTACAGTTTTACGTATTAAAAGAAAAAGAAATGAAGAATCACCGAGCACTTTAAGTAAAATTTCATAGATTTTATCGATAATTATGTAAATAATGTTTATTCGAATATACTTATATATTAATAATAATAAATTCTTGTAATTTTCTTTCTTTCTTTCTTTTTTTTTTACTCTCTATAATTTAAATATATAAAGTTGTTAACGATAAAGATTCACAAAGAAAAAGAATTAAAAAAGAACCAAACAGAGGTAATTATTAATAAGTTAATAATATGCTATAAAATATATTTCTAAAAAAAAATTAAATATCATATTTACAAATTGTAAACTTATTAATTTTATTTAAAACAATTAATATTATTAATATATTACTTTTCATTTAGTTTTCAAACTTGTTGACAGTTTTGATTTTCAAACATTTAAAGAAAAAGAATCTTCAAAAAAATTAAAGGTTTATAATTACTATAATTCATAATTCATATAATGAAATTTTAAAATATATAAATAAATTGAAAAAAAAAAAAAAAAAAAAAAAAACTAGAAATATTAAAAGTATAAATAAAAAAATATATTCTTTATATACATATAAAATATATAAATATTTAGGAACATTTAACTAATATTGATATAGAAAAAAAATCTCATGGATTAGAATCTACAAAAAGAGAATTAATGCAAAATAAAATTGTAATAATCGTTTATATATATATGTTAAAAGAAATAAATTCTTTTCAAAAATTAATAAAAATTTCAAAATCAATATTTATTATGAATTATTTTTATTATATATATTAATATTATATAATAATTTTTATATCAATATTTGATATAATTAGAAAGAATCCAAGGCAGCAAGATATAAAGTAATTACAAAAAATAGAGCTATGAAAACGTAAATATTTTATATTAATATATATATTATTATATAAATTTAATATTTAAAAAAAAAAAAAAAAAAAAAAAAAAAAACATAAAAAATTAATAATTATTTTTATTTAAATAATTATAGTGGTGAAGACGAAAAAACTGATGAATATCAATTATATGATGTTGTTAAGGAAGATAGTCTTGAAGGGTATAAATACATATATTTAAAAACTATAATTTTAAAGAATAATTAATTTTTCTATATATATATATAATATTAAATATAAATAGAAATTAATAATTATTAATAAAAATGTTGAACATTATATTATAAATATTGATTTATTAGATTATTTTATGGAAGTAAAAAGGAAGAAGAACTTATGTGTAACTTTAATAAAATGGTTAAAGAATACTTACAAGGTTTTTATTTTTTTTTAGCATTTTCTCAAATTATTATTATAATGTGACAATATTAATAATATATAAAAATTTTATGCATTATACTGAAATATATATATATATAATATAATTCATAGTCAGTAATGATAATACCCCAAGTGCTGCAGATAATGATGATTCTCAAGATAATTATGTATATGATTTATATATCCCTGTAGATTCAGATAAAATTAATGAAAATGATGCAGCTAATTTGTAAGACTTTTTTTTTTTTTTTTTTTTTTAATTAATTTAATAATTAATTTTTAGAATATGTTAATATATTAACTGAATAAAAAAAATTAAAAATTAAAATTGGTTTTATTATTTATTATATATAATATAGAATCTGGGAAGAATTAGATAATGATATATATGATTATAATGAAGATGATAATAGTAGTTATGATTCAGAGGATTCAAATGGTAAATTCATTATTATAATTATAATTATAATAATAATTACTTTTATTATTATTATTATTATTATTATTATTATTATTATTATTAGTATTATTATTATTCTTTTAATTATAATTATTATGATTATTAATTTATTATGATTTAATATTAAATTTTTATTATTTATAACAATAAATATTTAATCATTATTTGATATTTTAATTGAATTTTAAATGTATAATTTATATTTTTATAGCTGAAGATTATTATCAAAATGAATACCCATCAGAAGAAGATGAAGGAGGATTATATTCATCATCAGAAGACGATGATGATGATGATGATGATTATGATTTTGACAGTGAAGAAGATGATTATGAAAATTTTAGAAGATCATATTATCCTTATAAAAAGAATAGCAATCGTTTTTATAATAATTTTGAATATACCGAAGAAGATTATGATAACGATTTTGGTTATTGATTTTTTTTTATTAAAAAAAAAAATAATAATCATTACAATATATTTATAGATTAACTCTTTTTAATTTTTATTATATAGATATTTTTTTATAATCGAAATCAAAAAATAAAAATAGAATAAATAATATTTAAGTTTAAATAATAAATAATTTATTTACAAATATAAATATGAATAAGTATGAAATATTCTAAATAATAATTATAATAATAATAATAATAATATTATTATTATTATTATTATTATTATTATTATTATTAATTAAAAATAAAATATATATATTCAAAAAATAGATGATATATTTAAAAAAAAGAAATAATAATAATAATATATAAACTATTGTTTCCAAAAAATTTTTAAATCTTTTTTTTTTTTCTAATCTTTTATTAAAAAAAAAAAAAGTAATTTGAATCTTTCAAAAATTTTATTTATAATTAAATATTATATAAAATATAATATTTAATTTATTACTGCTGAAAAATTAAAAATGATAATAATAATAATAATATATAATTATTAAACTTTATAAATAATTTTTTTTGTTTTTTTGTTTTTTTGTTTTTTTGTTTTTGAAAAAATAATAATTTTTCAAAATTTTAAATTATAAACTCAAACTTTAAAACTTATCTAATTTGAATTTTTTAATATGAGTAATGTTTTGGTTTATTAATTCTTATTTTTATTTGATTACATTTTACTTTTATTATGATATTTTTTTTGTTATTTTTAATATATTAAAAAAAAAAAAAATTATACATAATCTTTATAAATAATAATAATAAATAATTCAATAAAAAAAAAAAAGCATTATAATAATTAAAGAAATATAAAATGGATTTTAAACAGACATTTAGTATTTCTGATAATGTACATTTAAAAGATAATAAACATTTTATGGAATCTCAGTATATACCAAAAGTATTAATTAAATCAAAATCAAATCATAGTTTAAATTCAAGAAATAAAAAAAATAAAGATTTATATAGAAAAAATGATGATAAAAATTATTCATATAGTTCTCTTTCAGAATTAACAGAACATGTTTATGAATTTTCTAATAATATTTCTGAAGAGAATCAAGAAGAATTGTATGATATAAATATAAATGAAGAAGATAATAATAATCATACTTATAGTACAAGTAGTTTAGAAAGTATTGATATTAATTCTGATAGTCAATCCGAAAAAAGTAATAAAACTAATGAATCAAAAGATATAAAATATGGAAAATTAAAAACTGATGAATATGGTTTTATAATTAATGATGTCTTTCATAAAAAAACTTACAAGTAATTATATATATTTAATTATAATATATATATATTTTTTTGAATAATATTATATAATAATCCATGATAATAAATTATTATTAATGATTTCATAAATTTAATCATATATAATATTTTATTTTTTCCTCATAATTTTTTTTTAATTTGTTTTAAAATCTTTTTTCCTTCGTCTTCTTCTTCTTTAAAAATAATAATCAAAATTAATTAGTATGGATAATCAAACCAATGTAAAGAAAAAGGAAAGTTCTTGGATCAATTTATTTAAAAATTTCTCTTTAAGTAATTGGGATAATTTTAAACCTAAAGTAGTTTCAGAAAGTTCTTGTAATATTTGTGATAGTACTTCTAAAGTAAATGGAAAATTATAAAATGCTTGAATTCTTTATATATATAAATTTATTACAAATTTATCAATAATAATAATTTTTATTGAAAAATAATTCTAATTAATATAAATATATTACAAAAAAAAAAAAATTAAATAAAAATAGTTAGAAAAATTTTGTCGTGATGGAATACCACAATCATTTAGAGGATATGTGTGGTCAACATTAGCAGAAGCTGAAAACATAAAAAAGAAAAACTTATTTTATGTAAATTATCATTCATTTTAACTTAAAATATAATATATATATATTATTTATTATTTAATATATTATCTATGATAAAATAAATATTAATTATTATATTTTTATATAAATGATAATTAAAAATATAGGAACTATGTAATTCTGACCCATTACCAATAGATGAAATTATTTTAAAAGATATTACCAGATGTTATCCAGGTATATTTAAAATATTAATATAATATTTATATGAAAAGATTTGAAAATAATAATACTAAAACAAATTAAAATAAAAATTATTGTTACTTTATCTATTTTTTAAAAATATTATTTACAGATCATATAATGTTTAACGATAAAAATTATTATGGGTATAGCAAACTTTTATTAATTATAATTAAATATATATAAGATGAAAAAAAAAAAGAATATAATAATATAATTAAAACATAATTAATATTATTAACTTTTACTATTTAATAATTTTTTCTTTTCTTTTCTTTTTTTTTTATTTATTAATTTAGTCAACATAATTTATATAATGTTCTTAAAGCATATTCTCGTTATAATCCTTCAATAGGATATTGTCAAGGTATGGGATTTTTAGCCGGAATATTATTGATGTTTATACCAGCAGAGGTATTAAAACATTACTATTAAAAATAAATTAAAATTATAAATAATAAATGAATATGTTTTTTTTATTATTATTATTTAAATTATTAAATGATGATTATTTTTATACAAAATATTAATATATAATATATATATATAAAAAAAAGGATGCATTTTGGTTATTAGTTAGTACTATTGAAAATTATAGTATTTCTGGATACTATTCTCAAGATCTTGATAAATTGAAATCTGATAATGATGTATTTACAATAATTTTAAAACAAAAATTACCTCGTTTGTATAATCATTTAGTTGAATATGAAATAGATACCATATT
Organism: Anaeromyces robustus; assembly: GCA_002104895.1. Lineage (NCBI taxonomy): Eukaryota > Fungi > Neocallimastigomycota > Neocallimastigomycetes > Neocallimastigales > Neocallimastigaceae > Anaeromyces > Anaeromyces robustus. The sequence continues at coordinate 64,937 of MCFG01000188.1, read as the reverse complement.
ATTTACTACTGAAGTATGAATTTTATTATATTTAATATTTATATTAATAAGTATATAAATTATCAATAGGAAAAAAAAAATTTTTTTTTATATGTTTAATTTACATTTATATTTTATTAAAATATATTTCATTTTATATATTAATATAGTGGTTTTTATGTTTATACTCTAAAACGTTGCCTTGGCCATGTCTTTTAAGAGTATGGGATCTATTCTATTATTATGGTAAAATAATTATTTTATTATTTAATATATTAAACATATATACATATATACATCAATACATCATAATAACAATAATTTTTTTTTATATTCCATTCCTATATTAATTATATATATTAACCAGGTAAATCTACAATTATTAAAGCTGGTATTGCATTATTACAATATATAGAAAAACCTTTATTAAGTCGATGTGAAGGTTTACCAAGAGATGAATGTTTAAATATTACACTTGATATTATTTTACATATTCATGATGTACTTTATACAGATAAATATTGTCATTGTTTCGATAATAAAAAGCCACAAGAAGAAAAAATTAAAGTATATAATAAACAACCTATTCAAGATATTATTCTTAAATCAGCAGTTATGAAAGATATTGAAAATGAAGATAATAATGAAAACGAAATTGAAAATGAAAATCATAATAATGAAAATAAAGAAGAAAATAATAGTAATAATAATAATAATAATAATAATAATAATAATAATAAGGAAAATTATAATGAATTTGAATTAATAACGCCTCCACCTCCATTAATTCATAATCGTGAACATCGTTATAAACAACATCCAACGGATTATATTCATAGTAGTAATCCAAAAATTAATAATGGTAATAATCATCAATCCTTTTACACTTCAATATCAGCCATTAATAATAATACCAATCAAGAAAAAAATAAAAATGATCAACATACACATGGTAAATGTTTACCAAATTGTTTATGTATTCATTGTTTTGATATTGAAACCTTTTTAAATACAATATTAAATATTAAAATTAATCAAAAATATGAAGAAATTTTAAATAATTAAAAACAAAATATGAATAATAAGAATAAGAAAAATATTAAAAAAAAATAATAAAAATAAAAATAAAAAAATGAAATGTTTATAATTATTAATATTATTAATAATTTATAAATATAAGAAAATTTATTTAAATTAGTAATAAATCTTAATATTTACAATTAAAAAGTATATTTAAATTAAATAAATATTAATAGTAAAAAAAATATTTAAATAAATATATATAAATAAAAAATAAATAATTAATAAAGTATCAAATAATTATATCACATTACATTACATTTAGTTAAAACTATATCAAAATAGTCAGCTTTAATATAATTATAAAATTAATATAATATATAAAAATTTATAAAAAAAAAAAAAAAGAAAAACATAGTATAAATATTTATATTATTTATTATAAATATAAATTATAGATTCTATTTTATTTTATTTAAAAAAATTTTGTATTAAATGAATTTTTATTTAGATTTTATATAGTTTAGTCTTTTTTTTTTTTTTCTTTTTTCTTTCTTTTTTTTTTTTCTTAATAAATTTAAATTAAATTATAAAAATATTTATATAAATGAGAAAAAAAAGAAAAGAAAGAAAAAAATGATGTGAGTTAATAATAAAAAATTACATTATTAAATTATTAAAAATATATTAAATGAAATTTAATAAAAAGAATACTTTTTTTTTTTTTATTTTTTCTTAATTGTTTAAAAGGTATTATTAAAATATATATGATAATAAAAATTTTTTAATTTAATTGATAAGATTTGTTATAAAAAATATATATATTTTTTTATTATATTTGATTATTATTACAATTATTATTATTGAATATTAAAAATAAAAAAATAGTATAAAATAAAAAAAATAGAATGAAAACTTATTAAAAAAAAAAGAGAGAAAAAAATTATAATAATAATACTTTTTAAAAAAAAAAAATTGGATTAACAAAATAGCATTAACAATAATAATGATAATAATAAACAATAATAAAATCTATAGAAAGATTTGTTTGATATCTTGGTATCCAAAAGATTCTCCACAAGTTGGACATTTTCTTTGACGGGAGTCTGTTATTGCTTTAATACAATCTTTACAAAATACATGCATACACCTTATAATAACACAGTTCTTGAAATTTATATTACATGAAGGACATTTTAATAATGCTTTATATTCATCTAATTGTTTTTGTAAATTAGAATCACCTGAATTTTCATATTTTACAAGTGTTTCTATTCTCTTTTTAGAGACATTTATTTCTTCCTATAAAAATTTTTTTTTAAAAAAAAAAAAAGGATTAATATTATTAATTTAATTAATAAAATATTATAAATATTTCTCTTATATTAAAATATTTATTTATTTATAGATATATATAAAATATATAAAACATTTTTATAAATAACTAACCCCTAATCTTCTGTTCTTTATTATTTCTGATTCTAATTCCATGGATTTATCTTTTATTATGTTACTCATCTAAAAAAATTAATTTATTATTAAAAAATTAAATTATATATAAAGAAGAAATATATATATATGTAATATTAAATTAATTTTTTAATTAAATACTATTAAATAAATTATAATTATTTATTTAAATATATATACCTCTATAAATTTCTTATTAGCTTTATCTAATTTATCCTTTTGTTCATTATATAATTCCGTAAGCTCTAAAGCTTTTCTTTTATGTGTCTCAATTAATGACATATTATTTCCATTCTCTTTTTCGGCTATACTCTATTTATATAAATTAAATATATATATAATAATAATTTTTATTTGTTAAATATATATATATTTATATATTTTATTTTATTTTAATATCTTTATTAACCATAAAATAAATATTATTAAATAATAATATAATAAAATAAATATTAATATATAAAACTTACAAGTAAATTAGTTAAATTCTTTTCATGATCTTCTAATTTCCGTATTAATTCTAATTGCTTTTCAGATTGCTTCTTTAAAGCAAAGATATAATTATTTGATACTTCTATTTCTTTCATTAATTTATGACATTTTTGATCATACTTTGTTTTCTATATTTATTTAAAAATATAATAAAAATATTATTATTATTATTATTATTATTTTAATAAATAAACAACTCATTATTTTTACAATTTTTTTTTTTTTTTTTTTTTTTTTGTAACTTACTTCTGCAATTAATTTAACAATTTGAACTTCTTTTCCAGTAAGATCTAATACTTTTCGAGAATTTTGATCTTCTAACTTTTGCCATGCTAAACCAATTTTCTCTATTTCTGCTAATAATTTAACATATATTTTTTCTTGACTTGCACATTTTAATTCTAATTGTTTATTTTGTTTTTCATAATCTTCCAATTTTTTAGCCATATCACGTGCTGCTTTTTCTGAATCAGGATTTTCAGTTATACCATATATTTTTTCATATTGTTTTATTTTATCTTTTAATTCATTTATATCTTTTTTAAGATGTTCATTTGTTAATAAAATCTAATAATTATAATTATTTATAATTGTTATTATCATTTAATATATATATATATATATTATTATTATTATTATTATTATTATTATTATTATTATTATTATTATTATTATTATTATTATTATTATTATTATTATTATTATTATTATTATTATTATTATTATTATTATTATTATTATTATACATTATTATTATTATTATTATTATTATTATTATTATTATTATACATTATTATATATTATATTAATATACCTCATGTTGTTCATTTTCATTTTTTGGTATAGATTCATAAGATTTTAATTGCATATCTTTATTTTCTAATTCTTTCTTTTGTTCTCTGATTATTATATATTAATAAAAAAAATATGAAAATAATAAATTGTTTATTTTTAAAAGAATTAATAAAATATATATTTAAAGAATATTTTTTTTATATATTATTTAATATATATATATATATATTAAAATTATTTAATATATATTTATAATTATTTAATATATATATATATTTACTCTATTTGTTTTCTTAATCTTTCAATGATTTCTTCTGCAGTAGCTTCATCATGCATTTCCAATAATTCTTTATCTCCTGCATCAGTTGCCATTTTCATTCTTAATCTTTGGATTTGTTTTTCAAGACATATAATTCTATCCTATTTAATTTAATTCATATTTGAAAATTTTGAAAAATAATAAAATAAAACAAATTAAAAAAAAAAAAATTATATATTAATTTTTCTCTTTTATTTTCTCTTAAAAATTTTTTAAGTTTGATAATATATATTATATATTATTTACTTTTCTAGTATTAGCAATAATTCTTATTTCATGATTTTGGTATATTTCAGTTTGATCTTTTGAATTACGTAATTCAAGTGCTTGCTGTAAAGCTTCTTTCTCTGATTGAAGCTTTGTTACTTCTTGTTCTAATTTACGAATATCTGACATTAATGATTTTCTTCTACTATGTTCTTCTTGCTACATATATAAATATATATTTATTATTATTATTATTATTATAATTTATTTATAAATATTGTAAGAAAAAAAATTTTTTAGCATTTTTATTTTTTTATATTTATTTATATTTATTTATATTTACCTCTATTTGTTCCATAAACAATTGTCTATCTGATTTTAATATTTCATAATCACGAGATAATTTTTCGAGTTGAACTCTACAATTATCTGCTTCTGATTTTAAAAAACCACATTGGATTTGCAATGCTTTATATAATGATGATTCTAAAATTTGTTCGTCTGGTATCTCCATTAGCTATTATAAAATATTTTTTATATATTATATATTATATTATATTATTGTTTATAGATTTTAATATATTTATTACATACTATATTAAAACACACACACACATACACATATTTATAAATATATATTATAGAACTTTTAAAAAAAAAAAAAAAAAAAAAAAAAGCTTACCTGCATTCTAAATTTATTTATTTCATATATTAATTTCTTCCTTTCATTTTCCATATTTTGAATTTCTTTTAATCGTGTTTGAGATAGCACAGTTTGAGCATTTATTTCTTCTTGTAGCCTTGCTATATTGACATCATTCTTTTTTTTTAAAAATAATAATAATAATAATAATAATAATAATAATAATATACATAAATTATGAATGAATATATATATATTAATATAAAATGAAAAAATAAATAAATAATAAATAAATAAAATAAAATTTTTTATTTTTACTTTTCCATCAGATGAGTATGAATGTCCTATAGCAGAATCTTTATTTAAAGTGGAATATTTTGCTGAAGTAGTTAAACATTTTTTCTTATTTAATTTATTTTCTAAAGTTGTAATTTTGATTTTTAAATCATTTATTTGTTCTTCTAAATCATCTATCTTTGTATTAGCTTTTTCTAATTTTGCTTTACTGTCGATAACCTTAAATAATAATTATAATAATAATAATTATTATTATTATTATTATTATATTATTATAATAATTAATTATTTAATTTTATATATACATATATTAATTAATATATATAAATATATTTCCTATTAAATATTTTTTTTAAAAAAAAAAAAAAAAAAAAAAAAGAAAAAAAACTTACTTCATCAGATGATATTTTATTTTGTTTTTCTATTTTACTTATTAATTCTTTTTCGTTTATTGGCTTTTCAATTTTTTTCTCTATTATCTTATCAAGCGATGATTTTACTTTATTAAAATAATTTAAAAAGATTTTTTCAAAAATTTCTAATTTTTTATCATCTTCTTCGCTTTGATATAATTTCTTTAAAAAATCTACTTTATCTATTTCTATTATTTAATTACAATATAATATAATATAATATAATAAAATATAATATGTATTAATAAAAATATATAACTTTTTTTCCTTTTTTTTTTTTTTTTTTCTTTTTTTTTTTAAAATTTATCCATTATAAAAATAAAAAAGGTTTAAATATTATATCATTACCTATATCATTATTATTGCTATCAATTTTTGATAAAAATTGTTTTATTTCTTCTTCAATCTATATATAATATTTAAAATAAAAATAAAAATAAAAATAAAACAAAAATTAAAAAAAATTGTTATATATAAAAATTATTATTTTTTAAATAAGAATTAAAAAAATTTTAGTCATTGTATATATCTTATATACCTTTATCCAATATTTTCCAAGTATCATAAATTTATCCAAATATTTATCTTCCCTATTCTGTAATTTATTAACTCTATCTTTTGTACTTGCTAATTCGCTCTTATAAGATTCCATTCTTCGCCATATTGCTTCTTTTTGATATGCCAATAAATAATCCTTTTAAGTTTTAAAATAATAAAAAATATACATATAAATAAAATATTTAATTAGTCCATTATTAATATTTTTAAGTTTAATTTACTTTTTCAAGAAGTATAACTCAATTCAATTCATTAAATAATTATAAATTAAAAAATATTATTAAAAAAAATATTTATTAATATATAACAGAAGTAAATAGATTATATAAAATTTACCTCAGGTGTATCTAAAGTAATTAGTTTATTAATATTTTCATTGTCTGAATCATCAGTTTCCATTTTTATCATTTTTCCAGGTGGTGATTTCAATAAAGAATCATCCGTCTGAGGTCTTTTTCTATCCATTTTTTTCTTCTTTTTTTCCTTATTATTATTATTATTATTTTATTTTATTATTTTTTTTACTATTATATTAAATTAAATTAAAAAAAAATATTAATAATATTATTATTTAATGTATTATAATAATGTATATCTATTAAAAAAAAACTCTATGATCTTATTATTATGATTATTATTATTATTATTGTTAATATTATAATGATTATCATTATTATTTACAGTATAAATTAAAAAAAAAAACATCTAATCAATTTTTTTAAATTATAAATAATAATGATATTTAATAAATTTATATACATATATATTAAAAATATTATCAATATAAAGATCTTTACTTTCAATAATTTTTTTTTAATGTATTTTATAAAAAATTAAATCGTATATTTTATTGATGGTGAAAAAAACGAATTTAATTTTCAATTATCAATTATTGTTTCTTAAATTAATGTTTTCCTTTTTTATTATTTTTTATAATGTTTTTTTTTTTTTTCGTTTTTAAAAAAAAATAAAAAAAGAAAATTTTCAATATTCTAATGAATATAACAAAATATATATATATTATTAAAGAAAATGTTAACAAATCATTTTTTAAAAAAAGAAAAAAAAAATAATATAATAATTAAAATTAAAATTATTATTTTTAATAAATTACTTGTTGGTGAATTTTTTTAAATATATATATGTTTTATTATAATATCGCTACCAGTTAATTTATACTCTATACATATCCTCAAAGATTATTTTATTATTTTTATAAAAGATCTTTATAATAAATGTTTGATTTAACATTTTATAATATATATAAATAATTTATATTTAAACAATAATAATAAAAATAAAAAAATATATAAAGCCTTTTTATTTTTATTTTAGTTAAGTTATATTATAAAATATTAGTTGAATAAATATAATATAACATCATATTTATTTTTTTAAAATATTTATTAAATATAAAATAATTGTAATAATATAAAAAAAAATAAAGAAAAAGAATAATAAAAAAAAATATAAAACAAAAAAAAAAAAATTACTTTAATTCCTTTTTAGTATTATTGGTATCAATTGAATTAATTATGTTATACTTAAATATTATATGTAGTATTTTATGTAGTATAAAAAAAAACAAATTTTAAATTGACATTATTTTTAAATATAATGAATGATATTTAATTGATTATTGTGAAATAATTAAATAATGGTGTTTTAATTTAATGGTTTTAAATATTATTAATGATGAAATGTAAATGTATAAGAAATGTATATATATGTGTATTTTTTTTATATATATTTATTATAATCTTAACATCCAAATAATGATTATTGTTTAAAATAATTTAGAAACAAATCAAAATATAAAAAAAAAATAAAAATAAATTATTTAAATATGATATATATTTTGTTCAAAATTAACTTTATTATTAACATGATATAAAAAACATTGATAATAAAATTAATGATATAAAGAGCAATAGAAAAAAAAATTTTTTTTTTATATAAATATTTTAACTAATATTACTATAAAAAAAATTAAAATATAAATAAAATATAAATAAATTATTTATAAAATATTTATGAATAGTTTTGAAATATATATAATAAATTATAAAATATAAAGGATTTATGATAAATCAATTATTAATTAATAAATTCTTAATATATAAAATTATATATACAATAATAAATAAATATTTATATATATATATTAATTTAAGTAAATTAAAAATATATTTTTAATATATGTATAAGTAATAAAAAATAAAATGTATTTATTTGTTTTAAAAAAGAAAATATTTTTTTTTATTTCTTATTTTATTAATTATATAATTGTATTTACAAATAAAATACCAAATAGAATAAATAAAAATGATTACACTATAAATAAGTAAAGATTATATTATAATTATTTGTTTTATTATAATAAATGATTTATTATATTTACTTTAAATTATACAGTTAAATTCTATTAAAAATTAATTAATAATCCATCATTCGAAATAAATAATAAGTTAATGTATTTAAATAAATAATATTTACTGTTTTTAATTATTGAAAAAAAGAATAAATTTAAAAAATATATATATTATTATTATTATTATTATTATTATTATTATTATTATTATTATTATTATTATTATTAGGGTTTTTTTTTTTTTGTTTTTGTTTTGTTTTGTTTTGTTTTTTACTTTTTATATGTTCGAAACCAATGTAAAAAGTAATAATAGATAAAAAATATTTCTTAAATTATTTTTTTTTTATTTAATAAAATTTATTGTTTTGAAATTTCTGCTTGAAGTGATGCTGACTCTGATAAATATTTTTTAGTTAATTCTTCTTTCTTTTGTTCAATTAAATATTTTTCAACTTCAGATTGTGTTGGAATATATAATGGTTCAACAAAGTCATATTCACTATAGTTAACTTCTTCATTATTATTATCATCATCCATATCAATCTTTTCTTCTTTCAATATTTCATCAACATCTTTTAATATATATATAATATATATTTAAAAAAAAATAATAATAATAATAAAATATATTTTATAATAAAATAATAAAAAATGTATATATAAATATTTTTATTACATTTAAATTTATATATGAATAATTGATATATTTTATAATAAAATAATAAGAAATGTATATATATGAATATTTTTTTAATACATTTAAATTTATATATGAATAATTGATATATTTGTATACTTGAAAATAAATAAAATTAAAAATAAAAATATAAATTTATACACATACAATGTTTTCTTAATTCTGTTTCATATTCTAATAGCACGTCATCTTCTTCATCTCTATATCCATAATAATCAGCATCTATATTTTGATATAATTCATATCTAGTTTTGGCAGGTGTTTCACTAACTATTAATATAATATATTTATAGGATTTATAAAAAATGGTGAAAAAAAAAAAAAAATGAAATACAAAATTTATTTAATATATATATATAGATAGATAGATATTTTTTTTTAATTTTGTTTGTGTTATTAATATGTTAATAAAATTTAATTATTTTAATTAATACCTTCTGGTTCAAATAATTCTCTTACACCTGGTAAATCTCTTGCTCTTCCAAAATATTTGTATCCTCTGGAACCAGGAGCTTCTCTTCCTTCTCTATCTAATGTTTTTTCACCAATTTTCTTTTAAATAATTAGAATAATTTATTATTATAATAATTAAAACAATAATTAGAATAATATAAATAATAAAAATTTAAACATAATAATAATAATAATAATAAATAATTTTTAAAAAAAAAAAAAAAAAAATACCCTATAATTTGGTCCTCCTAATTCTAATATTCTATTTTCCCAGTGATATTTTTCCCTTATTAATTTATTAATTTCATCATTTAAATCTCTAATTTGATAATCAGTTAATTGAACTATGAAATTGATAATACATTTATAATATATATTATAGTTATTATTATAAAATATAAAATGAAATTATTAAGTAATTAATAATCACAAATATGAAATTATATAAAATAACAATAATATAAAATAAAAAAATAATAATTCTATTATGAACATTATAATAAAATTTTTAGATAAAATATTATTATTTAATATTACCATCTTGAATTTTTGAAACTTTTTTTGAAATTTCTTTTATAATTTGTTTTCTCCAATATTCACAATCTTTAACATTATCACATAAAGTTGCTAAATATGGTCTTTTCTCTTCTTTTTTTAATAAACCTAATTCAATAGCTTGTGCTTCCCGAAAACGATGAAGCATAGATCTTTATTGAAGTATTTAAATAAAATAAAAAATATATATAAAGAAAAAAAGAAAAAAGAAAGAAATTATGTTTAAAATCAGAAATTTAAATTTTTCATTATATTCAAAAAATAAACATTAAAAATCAGTATGTTTATGATATTATTCAAGTATTCATTAATTTTTTGATATTGCTTTTCTTTTATAATTTTCATCCATAATAATTCTCTTTCTTATATATATATATTTAAAGCTAATAATTGATTTTTATAGTATTTGACATTGTCTTAATTTTAATTTTAATTTGAAATATGAAATTTTATATATAAAATTTGTAAAAAGAGAAAAAAAAAGAATATGAAAAAAAATATATAAAATAAAATAATAAAGTAAAATAATTATATATATATAAGTTATAAAAAGAATAAGATAGATTACTGTGCTTTTTCTTCATTTCTTGCCTGTTTTATTAAATATCAAATTATAAAATTTAAAAATAGAATTATAAATAAAATATAAAATAGTAATTAATATTTTATACTAATTTAAAATTATTTAAAAAAAATAGAAATTTTATATATTAATTATTACTATTTATTATTAATTATTATTTAATAAATTCTTTCTAAAAAAGAAATCTTACCATCTTTTAATTCTTTTAGTTTTAATAATAATTATCAAAAAAAAAAATTATTTAAAAAAGAAAAAAAAAATTAAAAAAAAATAATAATAATAAAATTATATTAAAAATAATTTACTTAATAAAAAATTTAATAATATATATTAAAAATAAAATATATATATTATATATAATATATTATATATAATATATATATTTATAATTATTCTTTATCTTTTTTTTTTGTTTTTTTTTTTTTTTTTTTTTTTTACTTTTACTTTTATTAGATTTGTATTAGAAATGTTTCTTTTTTTTTTTTTTCATTATTATTTTATTTAAATGTTTTTTTATTTATTTTTATTGTTTTTCTTTTTTTCATTATTTTATTATAATTTAATTTCTTTATATTAATTAAATTAAAAAGATTATTATTATTTAATCAGTTTCATTTTTATTTAATTATTTAAAAAAAAAAAAAAAAAAAGATACATTATTATTTCTATTAACTTTTTATAATAATATTTTTACCATTTAATAATTAATTAAAAAAAAAATTTTGTTTTATATATAAAAATAAATATTGAAAAATGAAAGAAAAAAATATTTATGAAAAATTATTAAAAAGGACAAATGTACAATATTTAATAATTTAAACGATATATTTTATAATGATTGTAATAATAATAATATTTTGAGTATTACTATTATTATTGTTGTTGTTACTATTATTATTATTATTCTATTAATTAATTAAATATAAAAAAATAAAAGATGATGAACAAAAGATGATTATTAATTTAACTATCTAATGATTTAATTTAAAAATTGACTTTCCAAAGTTTAACATTATTATCATCGCCAGCGGTTAATAATAAATCTGGATTTTCTTTATCAGTACTCCACATAACACTATTAATATCTGATTCACTATGACCATTTTGTTTAGAAGCGATTAATTTAAATGAAAGTTGATCTTCTTTGGAATTTTCTTCATCCTATGATTATATTATATATAAATGTATATTTTAATCAATAATGAAATTATAATAGAAAAAAATTTTTTCAATTTATAAATTTATTATATAATAATAAATATATAATAATAAATAATTATTTTTTTATTGGTATATAAAATTCTTTCTAAAATTATTGTTATGTAATAATAATAATAATAATAATAATAATAATATATATATATGTATATATTTTTTGTAAAAACTTACTAATTCAAAAATTCTAATATAATTATCACCACCACAAGTAGCAAGTTTATTATTAAGCTTTGACCATGATACAGAATAAATTGGTCTTGTATGATATCCCTTTAATACAGCTACAGATTTCCATTTAGATTCTGTAGTTCCTTCAACTATTATTATCAATATAAATATATGAATATATATACATATAATACATTAATAAATATAATGAAGTTATATTTGAATAAAAATAAAAATAAAAATAAAAATATAATTAAATTAATAATATCAACCTTTAAAACATTTCCAAATTCTAATTGTCATATCATCACTAACAGAAGCTAATAAATCACCAGTAGCATTAAAATCTACAGCCCAAACGGTTGAAATATGACCTTCTAAAGTATCAGCACAATACCAATCATCTTCATTATCTTTCCAAACTCTTATAGTATCATCATAACTTGCAGAAACAAGTATCTTTAGATAATAATATTAAAATAAATAGCAAAAAATTATACATTATAGAAAAAAAAAATATAAATATATATATATAAATATATAATATAGTTTTATTATATAATAAATTTTAAAATTGTTTATTAATTACTTCATCAAATGGATGCCAAGCAACCATCTTTACATCTTGAGTGTGTTCTTGTAAAACACTTAAGCATTCAAAATCATCATCACCTTCAACTAATTTATATTAAAAAAGTGTTTTTTTTTTTTATTATATTAAAAAAGAGTCAGTTATTTGAAAAAATAATAATATTAATAATATTTATTTATATATTGATATATATATATTTATTTATTTATCTATATATTTATTTATTTATTTATATAAATTTATTTATTTATTTATTTATTTATTTATTTATTTATTTATTTATATTTATTTATCTATTTATTTATTTATCTATTCATTTATTTATCTATTTATTTATTTATCTATTCATTTATTTATAAATTTATTTATTTATTTATTTATGAATTTATTTATTTATTAATTAATTGATTAATTAATTCAAAATAAAATTACCTTCCCAAATCCATACACTTTTATCTCTACTACAAGTAGCAACTAAAGATCCTGAAGCAGACCAAGCTACACTTTTAACTTCATTTTCATGACCTTCCAATGATGCAATATATTCATAAGCTTTAAATATATATATGTTTTATAAATGTTAGACGTCGTAGTATTATATAATTAAATACATTAAAAATAGTATTTAAATATTCATGAATATAATATATTTATGTAGAATATGAAATTTATTTTATTTAAGTAATATATGAAAAGAAAAAAAAAAAAGATATTATTATAATAATAATATATTAATAAATTTAAATTTATAAAATTTCAAATTATATTCATTATATATATATATTACTATATAATAAATTTATAAATTTTAAAACTATGAAAATTTCTGAATTAATAATTAACAATTCCTTAATAAAAAGGGAAAAAAAAAAATAAAAAAAATTCATTTAACTATTTAATTTTTAAATAATATTACCATTTTCATCATTTTTCATCCAAATAGCAGTTGTAGAATCAAAACTTGATGAAGCAATAAAATTATTATCAGGTGAAAAAGCGACTGAACGAACTGTTCTTGAATGTACTTCTTCATCTAATGTGTCATACTTCCATTGACCATTATTATCCTTAGAATATACACATATTTTTTTATCAGCACCACAACTGCATATTAAACTTCCATTAGAATTCCATTTAGCTTGCCAAACTTTATCGTTATGACCTTATTTAAATATAAAAAAAATAATAAATTTATATATATATATATATATATAAATATTGTAGATATTTTAATTTAAAAAAATAATAGAAATTTAAATTTTAATAATATTTTTATAATTTTTAATATGATAAAATTATAATTTATCTTTTTTTTTAAAACGAAAGATTATTAAATATATAATATTTAAATTTAATAAATTTTTATTATATTAATTATTAATAATATCAAGAATTAACTTTTTTCAAAAAATGAATTTCAATGAAATTTTAGAAATCTGATTTTAATTTCCAATTAATAAAACATTTTACCTTTTAATACTGTTACTAATTCAATTTTTTCCATTTATTGTATCTATATTATTTTTATTTTTTCAATATTTTTCAATTATTTTTTTTTGTTTTTTTTTTTATTTATTTCTTTGTTTTTATTTTGATTTATTTTATTTCTTTGAATTATAATTTGTTTTTGAAATTTATTTACAAACTTTTCGATATTATTAACCCTTCTTTTTTACAGATAAGAAAAAAATTTTTATTGATTAAAATTCATTTATTAAAAAAAAAAAAATAATTAAATTTTATTTGTTATAATAAATAAATATATATATAATATATATATTATATAATTTTAAATTATAATTAAATGATAATATTCAAAAAATTAATTAATATTAGTTAAAAAAAAAAGTACAAAATTATTTTAAAATTCTATATTATATATTATATATTATATATTTATATATTATATTTTTTTAATGGTTTATTAATTAACCATACTACTAATAACCCATTTTTAAATATAAATGGTTATGATAATATGTAAAATATGGTTGATGTATTTATTTAATGATCAAATTACTATATATTAAATATATTATAATTCTATAATTATTATAAAAATAAATATTAAAAGATTTTTATTTTATACACTATATGATTTAATAAC